>APFE031509009.1:55345-115843 GCA_000404065.3 Pinus taeda | reverse complement strand
CAAAAGTATCTCTCTATTTTAACTAGCTCAAAGAAGAAAATTAATATAGCAAAGATTAGAACGAATTCTCATGAGCTCCATAGTGAAACAGGCCGTTGGGCAGTTCCTAAAACGCCATGGATGGAAAGGATCTGCCATATTTGTGAGGATAGGAGCATCGAGGATGAAAACCACTTCCTCTTAGAGTGCCCTGCATACAACCACATTAGATCTCAATTTCACAACCTTTGTTACAATACTGACCTTCCTAGCCTTTTACAATGCCAAAATTATAGTGAACTCAGGAGGCTTCTCTCCAAGCTTTTTGAGCATAGGAATAAAATCTTAAATCAAAATAAATAACTTGTCTTTAGGTCCGATAGATCATTATTTGGTCTCAGCGGACGTTAACCATCATCATCATCATCATCATCATAAAAATATTAAAGATTCGTTTGCACAAACAATATAATATTAACACTACTTTCACTGCAATAGTCATAATCTTTGTTCTTTATAATAATGATATTTTTGTAATAATCACTTTCAATAATTACTTAAACATTTTAAAATAATTTAATATTTTTACTTACCTCTATTATATTAATCATATGCATAAGGCAAATGTTATAATAAAAAATCTAATGACATCTGCCATAATTTTTTATACGATTAATCTTGAAATCGAACTTCATCATAGGCTCAACCAGAAGTAACTATGGGTTGGAGTATTTTTCTCCTTGAAATCAACCTCAAAGGAATATATTTATTTTTTAAAGTAATAAAATAAATGGTTTCCCGAACTCGTATACTTCATAAAGTTAAAGTTATCAACTTTATTACATTTTTTTAATAGAAATACACAAGTTTTTTTTATCGTGCAGGGAAACAATTGTAGAATTGAGGCTTCTGTGATCCATCATAATTATAAGAAGAGTTTCGGCGAAAATTACATAAAAAGGACTTTTGTTCACCCGTTTCGAACCAACTAGTGTGGTTCATCGTTAGGACAAGTTGAAGACACACATCCGGCCTAGCATGTTAAATAGACTGAGCACAGACTCCAACGGCTAAATAACAGCTAATTTGGACTCTAGGACCCAGGTCAAAATTATATTAATAAATTTAATATTTTTTCTCTTTGGTGCTAATTGGAATTAGGGCTTTAAAGTAATTTAGTTTATTTAAATTGGAAAATAACCATGGGTTGTTTAATCAAGATAATTCTATGGTTTATTAAAATTATAGAAAAATAGAAAATATAAACAATGATTTATTTAATATATATATTCTTAGTCCAAAGTACTAATAATAGAAATAGGTTGTTAGGATAGAAATAAATAAATAATAATACTTTTAGGATAAAATAAATATATAATTTTATTTATTAATTTATTTACCAAATATATATATAAATTAGTTTGTTAAGGTAAACGATAAGATTCATAATCATGTTGGTAAGTTAAAAATGTAAGTTGATTTGTTTAGAAAATTTACTAATTATTATTGTTGTTATATCAAATTTTATCAGTTTACAAAATTATTTAATTTATTAATTAATAATACTAATATAATTATCAAGAAAAATTAAACTTTAATGGTTAGTTTGAAAAGTTAATAAGATGTTTATTAAATAATTTAATTTATTCTTTAAGTATATATTATTTACATTAATATTATATATATAATTATAATATATTATATATATATATATAAGTATTTTATTAAAATAATTTATTAATTGTTTTATTAAGAGAAAAAAATCATCATAGCTTCTTACTTTATATCGTTGTTTAATAAAAAATAAATAATTAAAATACATAAATTAATAATAGTTCGAATAGCTTAATATAAGAAGATAGAATAACCCAAAAAATAAAAATAAATAAAATGAGTTAGAGTCAAGAATAAATAATAATAACAAGCCAATTCAGAAACATTATGAACTTAAATTAAATAACAAAGTTTGTAAAGGTCCCCATCCATGAAAAATCATTACACGAAATAAAATCAAATTTGAATAATATACTCAAATTATATATATATATATGAAATAAAATGCAAAAATCTAAAATTAATGATAATAATCCAAAAACAAAAAAGGAGAATATAAAAGTGCCAGAGATATATATCTAAATATGATAGAGGTGATTATATTAAACGAACACTAAGGAAAGAAACCAACCTGGAAGAGCGATCAAGAGCTACAGGAGGCCAGGGACAGGAGAAAATCCACAAGGAACCCTGATCAAGGAGGAAAAGGAAGAAACATAAGGCATCAGGTGGAACCCTGAAAGCACCCCAGATGAAAAAAGGGGGCGGAGAAAGAAACACTACGAAGACAGGGCAGGGATCCAACATCTACTTACCTTCCAGCCATCGTCTCGGTTGAGATTGTTAGGCCTTCTTTCAATTTCTAAAGCTTCCCTTAACTTACGATGATAGAACTAAGCCACCTTGGCAATAACTTTGGCCTCTTCTATACAGACATGATGCCTTGTCTTGTCCACATGCTCTGCTAAGGCTGAAGACTTTGTTCTCCCATGTCTCAAGTAAGCTGCATGTGCTCTGCTGGATGGAGCACCCAGTTTCCCCTATATATAGCGTCCCACATGAGCAAGGAATCAAATAAACACCCTTCATATCTATAGAGTTAACAGGATCTTTCACCGACCAAAGGAAATTATGAATAGAATTACAAGATCTTTCAATGTAAGCCTCTGATAAATTAAAATAATGGCTATAAGAGAAGGTCATTGACATTTAAGACAATGTCATATAAAAATGTTAATCCGACTAAACTATATCCAGTAAAATGGAGTTTACACTCTAATAATATTAGTCTATATATATAAGATATATCCAGTAAAATGGAGTTTACACTCTAATAATATTAGTCTATATATATAAGATATATCCAGTAAATGAGTTTCACTCTAATATATAGCCTATATATATAAGATAAAGGGCATGAATCATGAATTTTAGTCCAGATGAGCGACAATATTAAGTTTATTAATTTTTAATAATTAAATGTTATAAAAAAATTTATTTATAAAAAAAATATTTAGTAAATTTAAATCAAAAATTCTATGAAAAATGACTTATTATTGACATAATTTACATAATTAAGAGATTTAAAGTAAAAATACAATAACAAAAAAATCACATTATATCAATCTAATTCAAAACATTGTAATATTTAAATGTAAAAGAAAAATGATGAGATAACCAAAATAAAGAATAGCATAAAGCTATTGTCCATAAAGAGATCATTACCAGAATTAGAATACTAAATTATATTTTGACCATTGCTAACTTAAATAAAGATATTAAGATTCTAAGGAAAAACTCTCATGAAGTTCATATTAATATCTCTTTGTTAAAACAAAAACAATCTCTTATAAACATCATAATAAAATGACTGATTAATTAAACCACAATTGGAAAAAGAATAGATTAGCTTGTAATCTTCTGAGAAAAAGAAGGATACATAACATTTTTCTCAAAATTGCTTGTGTATAAGTGCATTTAACTTTAATTTCTTAATATTTAGTAATTATTTCATACATTAAAATATTTTTATATAATATATTTAATAATAAATATTAATTATTTAAATAAATTAATGTAATGAAAGTTTTTAGCAACTCTGGAAAGAGGTCATATTGGATATTATTAATTTACTATTGATTAATGCAAGTTACAATATTTAACTTAAACGATGTTTAAATTTCAAAATTATGTTTGAAAATTTTGATTGGATCATAACTTGAAGGCTTTATTGCGAAATTTACATATATAATTCAATATGGATAATTACCTTAAATTTTTTTGTTGTAATCTCTGGATGTAATGACAATATTTATGCCCTGACTTTTAGATATTTCTAGACTGATTTTTCATTGTTATGATTAATAGAAAATCACTCAAAATTAAAATCTTTGAAAAAAAATCATACTCACATAAATAATATATTCACCATCAATTACTACGGACCATCATTTAAGCAACTCTTTGCATAAAAAATAAATAGGAACAAAGCGTAAATATGTATACTTACTAGGAATTAAGGAATTGTTGTGCACCATTATTTATGTATTCTTCAACATTGTACTAGAAGTTAAAGAATTGTTGTGAACCATTATTTATATATTCTTCAACATTTCAATAAACGAGAATAAAAATATACATATTTTTACTAGTGATTAATTACTTTTTAGTAAGAAATTGATTTTTCCCATTAATATATCAATTTGCAATTATTAACTCTAATAACCACCATGAAGATAAATAACAATGATTCGCTTCTTTAATAATAAATTTATTAAAATAAATTTATGTGAATAATGAAAAACTGGTGACATATTTTCGCCTACCTTGTTAGGCCGACAGTATTCTCCAAACTGATGCAAAACTTGATTACGATTGGATCTCTAAACTCTGTTGTAGCCTTAATTTACGTCACTGCCAGCTAGAGCTCTAGGTTGTGAACCGGATTCAATTCTATCGTTTTAAACTTATAAGATTGTTAGTTTTGGTCAATTATATCTTTCATATGGTAAAAGAAGGTTGGGTTCAATACATTTTACTGCACTGCATCGTATTGCATTTCTGGTGGGAAACACGATGTCCAGTGACATGAGGCATGGCTTCTCTTCCAAGCTAATAGACTCGATCATGCCGGGATACCGTAATAGAATCGATTATCTCACAAAATAATCAACGATTGTGTCAGAGAATAGTGATTGTGTTGGTAGTTGGGAGTATTTGAGTTTTGAGAGGTCAGATATGAGATTTAAATCTCAAGAGAAAATATTTTATTTCTTTTTTAATAAATTGAGGGAGATGAAATTATTTAGATTAATTATATAATTATTAATTATAATTATTAAATATAGATTATTAATTTTAAATTATATTTTATTTTTATTTATATTAATTTTATTGAGCCAAAATATTTTACTCATAATTATAATTATTAATTATTTTATTTATTTTAATATAGGCAAAATGTTTATAGGACATTACATTATATTACAAATTTCTACCATATTAAAAGAAATGTTTCCTCTCAACAAAAAAGTAAAGTTTAAAAAGTAATATATATATATGTATATAGATATAACTATAATCAACAATGTTCACTTATGGTTAACAATAATCAGCTATAGTCAAACAAGCTAAACTTAAAATAAATATGGTTAACATGTTCAACCTTACTAAACCATATTCAACCATGATTAAACCAACACAACCATTGTCAACTATGACCTGCATAGACATCAATGGACATCTACGTTCAACCACTTTTTCAAGCATAGTAAACATGTTCAACCATATTCATCTATTGTTAAATGTTGCTTACTAGGGTCAACCATGTACACCTCTGGTAAATCATAGTTGACCATAGTCAATCATGCTCTTACAAGCTCATCCATAGTAGAACCTGCTTACTATGTTCAAACATAGACAAGAAATTATACAAGGTACCATGTTCAACCATGGTCAAACTAGCTTAACAATTGTCAACCATAGTTATCGGGTCATCCATGATGAACCATATTTAATGACAGTAGACTATAATCAACTCTTCTCACCCATGATATACCATAGTCATAGTTGGTTAATCCTCATCAACTCTTCATCAACCACGGTCAATCCTCATTAACTTTATTAAGCATCATTGACCATGGTCAATCATGGTTGACCCTTTTCAACCATAATCAACCATTTTCAAGCTTCAACCAATACGGTTGACCATGGTCAACCCTCCTAAACCATAATATCCATATTTAACCATACTCAACCAAAATCAATTAATCAATCATATATTTAAGTATCATCAAACCATAATCAAGAATGATCAACCATAATCTCCAAAATAATTCATATGGCAATCCATTATTAATATGATTAGCCATTACCATTACAATATTTAATTGATTGTGCTGTCAATTTTATTGGAAATTTTGATTATGCATATCCAAAATTGAAGTTATAATGAAATATGAAATTTCGATCCTATTTGAGAGATTTGTCCAATCTCGACGATGCAAGGAAGCGAATTTCGTAGTTGCCGGTTGTACGATTCCTTGACGTGTCCGTCCCGTGACGTAAATTGAACGCCTGTTCGTGTTCGTATTTTAAAGTACAATACCTTTCTGCGGTTCATACAATGAAATGATGATGAAAATAGAACAGCAATGTAAGAAGGTGCCCATCGACTCCATAAATTTCAGTTGAAGTGGTGGAAGGAGGACATTTTATTCACAAATGTTTTTGGAGTGCGGTAGTTATAAAGCTAGACTTGTGTCAAACTTACTGCCGTCCACTGGATTTCGAAGACATTGATTGTTATCGCTCCTCGCGGTTATTGTTTATCGCCGCGTCCCTTCGGGGTCCTTTTCCATGTATTGGATGGGCGGTGAATTTTTTAATACATGGATTCTCCCCACGTCCCGGTCGACTACTTTTTCCTGTCATTGCATCCATGAAAGGTAGGTCATCCCTTGTCGCGCCGTCCCTGCAGCCTCCTTTTTCTTGTCATTGGATACCGGGGTTAAATTTGACGGGTGGCTCTATTTATCAGAGATTTTTTTTATGACGGTTTTATTTTTAAATTGCCGATTATATGACTTTTAATATTTTTTTTACAAGTTTTATTTATTTTTTATAATTTGCAAAATTTTCATGATGTATTGTACCAATCAGCTCAAATGTTATAGCTAGACTTTCATTTCAGACGATAAAATCTGTAAATTTTTTATTTCTAAGAAATAACAAAAATATATATTATAAAGTGAATATATATATATAATGAGGCTCACATGAAAGAGTGACTCTAAATATTATTCCAATTAAAATTGGACAAAAAATATTCACAAGTTTTCTTCGTCATGTTTATACCAACTTATAACTATTTCATGATAGCGGATATATTTTAGAGTAATTGAATTATCTATTTCCAAAATTCAATCAATATAAACAAATCAAACAATGGAATTTTGAAATATCAATAAATCGATTTCTCTTATATCTATGAAAATTAGTAAATCTAGTTGGAATCTGTAAAGATGACATATTTATATTCATTAATTATTAAATCTAATTCTAGAGGTTTTGAGAATCGATCCATAGGCTATGATGGTATCAAACACACATTATCTCCCACTCTAATGCAGCCATCTAGCACAAATGCCTCTAAATATAACACACTATAGGATAAATTGACTCATTGTTTTTACATCTTTATTATACAAAGGTAAAATAATATTCATGTGGTAATTAATATTTTTCATCTAAATAATGAATTCATTTTCATTGAAATTTTTTTTAGAGAAACATAACCTGTCTTGAAATTTGAATAATTTTTTTTTATCAACTTGGAAATTTCAAAATGATCCACTTATTAAACATCACAATTTTCACATTTTACTTACCCATATTCACAATTTCAAAGAAAAATATTTACTATTTTGTAAAGAAATTAATTATATTTGACTATCAAAGCACCAATTTCATCTTTGCTTATGACCTCTTTACACGAATCAAACTAATTATGAAAGTCCTCAGATAGAAGTTTAGAATGTAGCGATTGTCAATGGTGGTAGAAGAAACACAGACTAAACACTTCAAAATCTTATGGACTCAAAATTTATTGAACATCTCAAAATCCTAATAACTAAAATCATCAATACAAATTATGTGATATAAGTGTTTACTAAAAGAAGCAACTATTGGCGTTGATTTTGCACTAATTTCTGGAACGTATTTTGCACTAATCTTTGGAGCATTTCTGGCTACCAGAAAATACCAAGATGGATGAGGTGAAGGCTTCAATGGAAAACAGCGTGTTAATTGTCATTGTACCCAAGTAGTATGAGCTTAAACATGAAGTTGGGGCATTGAAATTTTTGGTTCACTAAACAGAAAATGTTTGTAAATGGCGGTTGTGTATATAGGTTTACTTTTTATTTATCGGGTTGTTTTGTTTTGGATTTTTAGAGGGTTTGGGCTTTGAGATGGTACTGTAGAGCCCTTGTGGTAGAGACATGGTAGTCTTAAATGTAAATGGTTGAAGATTTATAATTGTGGAAATAATGAAATAGATGGCTATTTTTACCCTCTTTGATTGTAATCGGTTGTATTGCTAAGCTTTTGATGGATCATAAATTATGGCAATTAGTTACCATTCTACAATTTCTCTGTCGTTTTAATCTAGTGCACTGATTATTGTTGTAGGTTTCTAATTAAAATTAGTTTCAAAAAGTTGTATTTCTAAATTGGGTTTAAGAAAGTTGTATTTCTGAATTGAGATTTTGGTTGTTTTAAGTTTATTTTTGGGTGATGAATGCCTAATTCCTAATATATGAATTGGAAAAATCCATTATTTATTGAAATAAAATGTACAGAAAACCTCTCTTTGAATAGAAAGCCAAGCAGACAAGTTAATTTTTCCTACGACCTTGAATTTTATAAATTGATTTTTACTTCTAATCAATAGTCCTTCATTTGCTACAAATGTAAATAAATTTTTTAATAGTCCATGTGAATAGCAGCGAAAAAGTCCAACAAGAACAAGCACAAGAAGATTCTGAAAAGCATAAGAGGATTTTGTTCATATACTAAAACCAAGTTTGATCAAGAATGTAAATATATTCAATGGAGTCATTATTTCAAAATTTTCAGATAAAAAAACAAAAAAAATTCAGATAAAAACACAAAAGAAAAGTGCAAAAACCACCTACCTATAACCAAATCTACCAGCAAGACGCTTAAGAACCATTGAACATATTCTTGTTCTCAAACTTTGGGAGTGTTTTGCATGAGAATAGCCAAAAAAGCTAGAATTTGAAACTTGAATTGGAATCTGTAAAGTTGTGAATATAATTGGTAGGGTGGTAACTACTCGTTGGAAGCCTCGAGGTCACGACTCACCAACCCAGTTAAGTCATGCTACATGAGATGGCATTCACACTTAAAGCTGAAATTTATTGCGTCGTGCTGTGGGTTTAACTATGTAACACCTTTTCATCATGGGCTCATGGCTTAGGGGAATACTGTATTATTTTTTTAGTTTAGGCTTTTATTGTACAAATTACTTCCCTTTGTCCATATTTTTATGAAATATCTGCATATACATTCATGTACTTAAAAAAAATAGTTATACAAAATTGCACATCTTTTATATAAAGTTAAAGTTGTTCAACTGTCAAAACAATTAATTTTATATCATTACATATGGGATATGAGATTTTTGTTCAACATATCATATCATAATCTAGATTTTATCATGCAATAGTTATCAGGCATGCCAATATTATAAAAATAAACAGGTCACTGAAAAAGCAGGAAGGAGGCGTTCTGGGTCTCTTATTTAGTAAGATTAATGAACTGAGAGCTGAAATAGCTATTAAACTCTACATAATAATATATATAATAATAAAAAAATTAAATTGGTCAATTTTCAATACGCCTGCCAATATAACATTTTCAAAAATTGTTGACCAGTGAGAATTGGAAACCAATAATATTTAACGTGTAAAAACCCAAAAAAACTAGTATAGACGTCAAATTAATATTTAACGTGTAAAAACCCAAAAAACTAATATGGCCGTCAAATTTAACCCCTGATTGGATACATGAATGGTTTCTCGCTGCGTCACAGAT
The DNA here is from genome assembly GCA_000404065.3 of Pinus taeda. Taxonomy (NCBI): domain Eukaryota; kingdom Viridiplantae; phylum Streptophyta; class Pinopsida; order Pinales; family Pinaceae; genus Pinus; species Pinus taeda. The sequence goes on along the minus strand of APFE031509009.1, from coordinate 106,192 downwards.
GGATTTTCTTTCCATCGATTGGATGGACGGTGAAGCCGCTCACTTATGCCTTTTTTACTTTCATGCCAATCACTTATATTCTCGATGATAATTGACTTTATTCCATCCATTGGATGGACGGTGAAGCCGCTCACTTATGCCTTTTTTACTTTCTTGCCAATCACTTATATTCTTGATGATAATTGACTTTAAAAGGTTCACGTTAGAGTGCAGGAAACGGAAGAAAAGTAATGTGCTTCACCTTTTTTCGGTTAGTAAATGTTGTTTATTTTATTTTTTTTAATTGTAAATTAAGAATTAATTTTTATCAATTATGTTGTGAATTAGGGTTTTCTAAAAGACTAAAAGATGTGTGGGAAAAAAGAGTGTGTATGTTTTGTTTTTCTTGAAAAGTAGAAACAAAAAAGCATTTCATTTTAGAATGAGGACTTCAAAGACACTAGGGAAAGTTATGCAGATATACTTATAGCTAGATCTTGGGATAATTTACTTACAAAGGGTTGTCGAGAAGTTGGGAGCTTTTATTGTGAGACTTCATAAGAAAAAGGTGGAATACAAGTAGGCTACTTTGGCCTGGTGGACTTTAAAATAATTTCTTCTTATTCTTCTTCAATCATAATTCATAGTAAATGTGGTTGATACTCTAGATATGTTTAATTTTTATGTATATGGAAAATGTAGCTAATCCCTTTGTATCAATCACATTTACTATTGTGGCTTTGCAAGACAATGGTAGGTGCTTGGGAAAAATTAGTAGATCATAGTTGACTATAGTTGAATATGGTTGAGTATATATACAAGCTATAGTTAAGAAGGGTTTCTAATTGTATTATAGAGTTGACCATAGTTGTCCATGGTTAACCATGGTTGAGTATGCTAACTATAATTGATGATATTGACCAAGGGTGAACATGGTTTGGCCAATTTGACCATGGTTGAACATAGTTTTCTATCATAGATTACGGTTGTCCAAGTTCACAATAAATGGTCATGGTTGACCATGTTCGACCATGGTGAACTTAATTGACCATAGTTGACCATGTTCAACATGGGTTGACTATTGTAACATACCCCCTTACCATTCATGACCCACAGTAAGGATAGAAGGAGGTAGAGGCTATAATGACTCAACCTCCAAGGTCCTATTATCGAAATGGGGTCTATTTGTTTTTTACTTTTTCCAAACACCTCAAAACCCAAAACAAATGTCACCATTACATTGATCTCATCGAGATCTTTGGCGATATAAAATTTGTCTCAATCCAACCTTTGGTCAAAACTTATGGCCATTTAAAGATTTGACTACTCGTCTCTGCCATGTCATCTTGGTTGCCACATGGTGCCCACATGGTTGTCCAAGTCACTGCCATGTTTCTATCAGTAGCTGCGATTGTGCTCTATGTTACATTATTCTAGACGAACCCCCTTCCATGGTTAATTATATATATATATATATATATATATATATATATATATATATATATAATTATATATGTATATGTATATCCCCCCTTTGAGTGTTATATAGGGAAAAACTCCTTTGGCTATATAATATACGTAAAACTCATTAACTGGCGCAACCCATGGCTTATGGCTCTACTCTAACACATAATCACGAGGTAAAAATCAACAATTCTTGCTCAAGCACGCTTGCTTGAAATATCTAGGGTTACATGGATGATATGGTGAAGCCTCCCCGTTAGAAATATACACATATCATGTGTTATATGGCACATAACCTTATGCCACGGGCCCATGAGTCCCATGTAATCGTAGGAATAAAATCCTAAAAGTTTCAACTAATCCCTCTACTCAAAAGCTCTGGGGTTTTGTGAGTGAGATAAAACCCCCTTCTTCATTCTCAGATGGGAAATTTGTCGACTTCATACATAAAACCTGAACCTTCCCCACAACAACCCTTTCTAAAATTCTATGGTGATGTTGTTACTTAAAATCACGAGAGTGAGATTTGTTAACGTTTCCCGCCCTAAACATTTTTCCTAAGGATTTTTGTATTGAGCTCCAAAACAAATCACTGGCGTGATGTCATCTTGGGGTGGCATCACACCCATGTCATGTTGATGCCATACCCTACACGTGGCCTCCTCCAGGAGTGCCACATGTTACTCATATTTTTCCCATTTGGACCTGGAAATAGTCAAATTAAGATGTCATGTGTCACACCACGTGAGCACCACGTCTTTATTTGTACATGCAAAATTCCATTGTGGTATGGGTCCCACCTTACCTATCCAAGGACTCTTGTCCCTCAGGAAAAATCGACAACCGACAACAAATGTGGACCCCCTGTCCTCTACCATTTCATAAGGGGGTCCATGTTTGTGGTTTCAAGGCATGATTGTGGCCTCATAATCCAATGTCACTCATTTCTTGCATAAATCTAATGGTGTTTGTCAAGTGATGACACCCCCACCCTCCACCCCATTGATGTCATTGGGGGGGGGTGTTTGCATTCCACTATAATCATCTAATTACCAGCACATTGCAACCATTGGTTTTCTACCATGCCCAGGGTTTTAGCCCTAGTCCCCATTCTGGGATGAATAACCCAACCCCAGCTACTCAACAATTGTAACTTACTTCTAGGTCCCGTCCTACCTTTCCTAGCCAACTATGTCAACACTTGACCTAGACGTCAACCCTACCTACTCAACAACAACTCATGGCTGGGAGAAACTCCATGTGAGTGCTAGCCTTCGAGCCAACTAGCTTGATCACCAACCTCATTGAGTAGTGACAAACCGATTAGTACCTGCACCCCAACCAACCAAATCATAACTAGGCCTCGTCCAATAGTTAGGATGCTTAGTGTTAGGGCCAAAATACATTTTTGAATCTTCCCACTCGAACGACTCACCAACACCAAACTTATGGGTTCTCATGACAATCATTCAACCTATTTTGTGGGCATTTTGCACTTACAAAATTTTCACGATTTCTCTCGTCTTTTTCTGAGGGCTGAACTTGCACATACTCGACTAACCATTAGCCTAGATGTGTGTGTGTGTATTACATGTTATCTCTTATGAGATTTCCAAAATTTAAACTAACGCCTCATAACCAATTCATTTAATCAACGAGTCAATTTAATATAATAGATATTTGTCTATCTCCCATGCTTAGGCCAATTTAGACTCAAGGTAAATACACACACAATACCATCCGTTCAAAAGAATTTAGGGAACCATGAACACTTATTTCTAAAAAAATTCATATCCATTTTAGTGTTATGAGAAATCTAGCAACACAACGACCAACATGCATTATTCAATTCAAGGATGCATATGCAAACATGAATATATCAACCCTTTGGGAATAACCATTTATACAACCAAAATCAATTAATCAATCATATTTAAGTATCATCAAAATCAAAATCAATTAATCAATCATATTTAAGTATCATCAAACCATAATAAAAAAGATCAACCATGATCAACAAAATAATCCATACAAAATATGGCAATCCATTATTAATATGGTTAGCCATTACAATTACAATATTTAATTGATTGTGCTGTCAATTTTATTGGAAATTTTGATTATGCCTATCCAAAATTGAAGTTATAATGAAATTTGAAATTTCGATCATATTTGAGGGATCTGTCAAATCTCGACGATGCAAGGAAGCAAATTTCGTAGTCGCCCGGTTGTACGATTCCTTGACGTGTCCGTCCCGTGACGTAAATTGAACGCCTGTTCGTATTTTAAAGTACAATTACCTTTCTGTGGTTCATACAATGAAATGGTGATGAAAATGTAAGAAGGTGCCCATCGACTCCATAAATTTTGGTTGAAGTGGGGTAAGGAGGACATTCTATTGACAAATGTTTTTGGAGTGCGGTAGTTATAAAGCTAGACTTGTGTCAAACTTACTGCCGTCCACTGGATTTCGAAGACATGGACTTCTCGCGGTTATTGTTTACCGCCGTCCCTGCGGGGTCCTTTTCCATGTATTGGATGGGCGGTGAATTTTTGAATACATGGATTCTCGCCACCCCCCGGTCGACTACATTTTCCTGTCATTGCATCTATGAAAGGTCATCCCTTCTCGCGGCGTCCCTGCAGCCTCCTTTTTCTCGTCATTGGATGCATGAATGGTTTCTTGCTTCTCGCCGCGTCACAGATGGATCTTCTTTCCATCCATTGCATGGACGGTGAAGGCGCTCACTTATGCTTTTTTGTTTTACTTTGATGCCAATCACTTATATTCTCGATGATAATTGACTTTAAAAGGTTCACGTCAGAGTGCAGGAAACGGAAGAAAAGTAATGTGGTTCAGCTTTTTTCGGTTAGTAAATGTTGTTTATTTCATTTTTTTTAATGGTAAATTAAGAATTAATTTTCATTAATTATGTTGTGAAATAGGATTATGGAAAAGACCAAAAGATGTGTGGGAAGAAAGAGTGTCTATGTTTTGTTCTTCTTGAAAAGTGAAAACAAAAAAGTATTTCATTTTAGAATGAGGACTTCAAAGACACTAGGGAAAGTTATGCAGATATACTTATAACTAGATCTTGGGATAATTTATTTACGAAGGGTTTGTCGAGAAGTTGGGAGCTTTTATTGTGAGACTTCATAAGAAAAGTGTTGAATCAAGTATCAAGTGGCAAAGCAATTTGCCCTATTGGCTACTTTGGCCTTGTGGACTTTAAAATTATTTCTTCTTATTCTTCTTCAATCATAACTCATAGTAAATGTGGTTGATACTCTAGATATGTTTATTTTTTATGTATATGGAAAATGTAGCTAATCCGTTTGTATCAACCACATTTACTATTGTGGCTTTGCAACACAATGGTAGGTGCATGGGAAAAATTAGTAGATCATAGTTGACTATAGTTGAATATGGTTGAGTATATATACAAGCTATAGTTAAGAAGGGTTTCTAATTGTAATATAGAGTTGACCATAGTTGTCCATGGTTAACCATGGTTGAGTATGCTAACTATAATTGATGATATTGACCAAGGGTGAACATGGTTTGGCCAATTTGACCATGGTTGAACAAAGTTTTCTATCATAGATTATGGTTGTCCAAGTTCACAATAAACGGTCATGGTTGACCATGTTCGACCATGGTGGCCTTAATTGACCATAGTTGACCATGTTCAACATGGGTTGACTATTGTAACATACCCCCTTACCACTCATGGCCCACACTAAGGATAGAAGGAGGTAGAGGCTATAATGACTCGACCTCCAAGGTCCTATTATCGAAATGGGGTCTATTTTTTTTATCTTTTCCAAACACCTCAAAACCCAAAACAAATACCATTACGTTGATCTCGTCGAGATCTTTCAGGCGATATAAAATTTGTCTCAATCCAACCTTTGATTCAAAACTTATGATCGTCTCTGCCATGTCATCTTGGTTGCCACATGGTGCCCACATGGTTGTCCAAGTCATTGCCATGTTTCTATCGGTAGTTGTGATTGTGCTCTATGTTACATTATTATACACGAACCCCCTTCCATGGTTATACATATATATATATATATCCCCTTTGAGTGTTATATAGGGAAAAACTCCTATGGCTATATAATATACGTAAAACTCATTACATGGCGCAACTCATGGCTTATGGCTCTACTCTGCCACATAATCATAGGATCAAAATATGCAATTCTTGCTCAAGCATGCTTGCTTGAAATATCTAGGGTTACATGGATGATATGGCTAAGCCTCCCCCTTAGAACTATACACATATCATGTGCTATATGGCACATAACCTTATGCCACGGGCCCGTGACTCCCATGTAATCGTAGGAATCAAATCCCAAAAGTTTCAACTAGTCCCTCTACTCAAAACCTCAGGGGTTTTGTGAGTGAGATAAAACCCCCTTCTTCATTCTTAGATGGGAAATTTGTTGACTTCATACATAAATCTTGAACCTTTTGCACAACAATCCTTTCTAAAATTCTATGGTGATGTTGTTACTTAAAATCACAAGGGTGACATTTGTTAACGTTTCGCGCCCTAAACATTTTTCCTAGGGATTTTTGCATTGAGCTCCAAAACAAATCACTGGCATGATGTCATCTTGGGGTGACATCACACCCATGTCATGTTTATGTCATACCCTACACGTGGCCTTCTCTAGCAGTGTCACGTGTCACTCATATTTTTCCCATTTGGACCTGGAAATAGTCGAATTAGGATGTCATGTGTCACACCACGTGAGCACCACGTCTTTATTTGTACAGGCCAAATTCCATTGTGGTATGGGTCCCACCTTACCTATCCAACGACTCTTCTCCCTCAGGAAAAATAAAAAATTGACAACAAATGTGACCCCCTATCCTCTACCATTTCATAAGGGGGTCCGTGTTTGTGGTTTCAAGGCATGATTGTGGCCTCCTAATCCAATGTCACTCATTTCTTGTATAAATCTAATGGTATTTGTCAAGTGATGACACCCCCACCCTCCACCCCATTGATGTCATGGGGGGAGCGGGGGGGGGTTTGCATTCCACTATAATCATCCAATTACCAGCACGTTGCAACCATTACTTTTCTACCATGCCCAGGGTTCTAGCCCTAGTCCTCATTCTGGGATGAACAACCCAACCCCAGCTACTCGACAATTGTAACTTACTTCTAGGTCTCGTCCTACCTTTCTTAGCCAACTATGTTAGCACTTGACCTAGACGTCAACCCTACCTACTCAACAACTCATAGCTGGGAGAAACTCCATGTGAGTGCTAGCCTTCGAGCCAACTAGCTTGATCCCCAAACTCATTGAGTAGTGACCAACCGATTAGTACCTGTGCCCCAACCAACCAAATCATAACTAGGTCTCATCCAGTAGTTAGGATGCTTAGTGTTAGGGCCAAAATACATTTTTCAATCTTCCCACTCAAACGACTCACTAACACCAAACTTATGGGTCCTCATGACAAGCCTTCAACCTATTTTATGGGCATTTTTCACTTACAAAATTTTCACGATTTCTCTCATCTTTTTCCAAGGGCTGAATTTGCACATACTCGACTAACCGTTAGTATAGATGTGTGTGTGTGTGTGTGTATTACAGGCTATCTCTTATGAGATTTACAAAATTTAAACTAAGGCCTGATAACCAATTCATTTTAATCAAACAGTCAATTTAATATAATAGATATTTGTCTATCTCCCATGCTTAGGCCAATTTAGACTCAAGATAAACACACACACAATACCATCCCTTCAGAATAATTTAGGTAACCATGAACACTTATTTCTACAAAGAATCATATCCATTTTGGTGTTATGAGAAATCTAGTAGCACAATGACCAAAATTCATTATTCAATTCAAGGATGCATATGAAAACATGAATATATCAACCCTTATGGGAATAACCATTTATACAAGGATCAACATTCCTCACCAATAACATGGGAAATAAATTAGTATATATAAAATATGTATGAACTTCAAAACTATGGGGGTTTAAGTAAAAACTTCTCTTGTGAAATAATTTTGTCAACTGAGATTGAGACTTCAACTCTCCATCCAACTTGAGACAGGATGCAACGATTCTTATCTTGCAGTTGTCATCCCTAAGCTAGATTCCAGAGCTTGAGGAGGAGTTCTTACAAGGGTAAGTTGACACCTCAACTGAAATGGGTCTTCAGAAGCTGCACCACCTTTACCCACCACTTATTTATGAGTCAATTGCAATGATCAGGGAACCACTTCCATCGGGCCTTCTCAATAACTTCTAAGTGTTATACCATTGATCTTTTATTTCACTCAATATCAATTGAATTTTTCCTTACAAAAAAGGGAGTCATAACTCAAAACCAAGAGAAGGGTTCCCTTGGACCATGGGAAGGTTCATCAATAGACAATCTATTGTGGGAGTATGGAGATCACCCTTCCATGTGGTTCTTCACTGAGTGCAAGCACCAGTGATCTCAACCTAGGGACACACCTGGTGTTTCATTAGCCTCACAAGTACTTGGGTGTCTCTACCTCTTGGATAATAGGTTGATTAATTTGGAAGCTTCTGATGCAGGAGCAACCAGCAACAAAGCAAACAAACTGGACGATAGGATAAGAACAAAAGAAAAGCGTGATTTAAAGCAGAAAAATAGATAAAGCAATTTAAAGCCTGCATGCATGAAGCTTTTGTGGAAAAAAATAAGGAGAGGATAGGATTGATCCTTCCTAAAATTCTTATATAATTGTAATGTGATAGGGTGTGAGAGATATCTTATTTGTGAGTAAAATTTGTGTGTGAGCAAGATGTAGTCTATTGTGAGCTGGGTTTTAAGGCTGCAATGCCTTACCGTGGAATGTAATTTGTTCTGTATATATATGAAATGTGTTCTAGTATTGTGTAAGCCTGTGTGTATTGCATAATTAAGTTAAATCTTGTGTTCAAGCTTGTTGATCCAAATATCATGTATCTGTTATATGTAAATGTCTGTTGAAGACAGCGTTCAGCGAAGGGGAAGATTCTGATGATTTTAAAGAATTTGGGATTTTGGGCAACCCCCAAATTCTCAATTTTCATCAGGTGGTATCAGAGTAGTAAAAGATTCTGCGGAAAGAGGTACACTGTGTTAAAGATGGAGAGTTTATGGTCTTGCTATTGTGCAGATGGCGGCAACGGAAGGTGAGAAGATTTGCAGCAACCTAGAGGATGCCAAAAGACCGAGTGCGGAGGGCTTGGTGAGGCATCGTGTAACAGAGGAGGCTGTTACTGCAGAGGTTGGTTGCACTGAAGGAATGCAGTGGATAAAATTGCTAAAGACCAGGAGAAGCATATGACCAGGAGGTCATAAATTTTTGTGCCTCGGGAGTCTGATGCAGGAGCAACCAGCAACAAAGCAAACAAACTGGACGAGAGGATAAGAACAAAAGAAAAGCGTGATTTAAAGCAGAAAAATAGATAAAGCAATTTAAAGCCTGCATGCATGAAGCTTTTGTGGAAAAAAATAAGGAGAGGATAGGATTGATCCTTCCTAAAATTCTTATATAATTGTAATGTGATAGGGTGTGAGAGATATCTTATTTGTGAGTAAAATTTGTGTGTGAGCAAGATGTAGTCTATTGTGAGCTGGGTTTTAAGGCTGTAATGCCTTACCGTGGAATGTAATTTGTTCTGTATATATATGAAATGTGTTCTAGTATTGTGTAAGCCTGTGTGTATTGCATAATTAAGTTAAATCTTGTGTTCAAGCTTGTTGATCCAAATATCATGTATCTGTTATATGTAAATGTCTGTTGAAGACAGCGTTCAGCGAACGGGAAGATTCTGATGATTTTAAAGAATTTGGGATTTTGGGCAACCCCCAAATTCTCAGTTTTCATCAGCTTCCTAGTGGGTTCATTAGTCCTTAGGAAAGCCACTCTAAGTGGCTTCCTTAGCCTCAAGGCAAGCCACTCACATTCGTTTCATCCAGTGTGATACTACAGAGCAAACTCTCCCTAACATAACAATTTTTTCCTCACCCCTTTCTTTTCACCATTATTTTCCTTAAATAATTATCTTTTGTGTTTTCTAATTCCATTGCTTTCCCCTTCTAGTTGCATGCAATCGTCGCTCTTCTCGATGTGTGGATATACTTGCCTCTTCTATTTTCGTAGAGCCAATTCTCCCTTCATTATTTTATCCCACCAAAATGTTGAATCCATCATTTTTGGATTTTATGGATGCACCCTCCTCATTGCATTTGTTCGCTATCATGGTCATACTTCATTTTATCTTGAGTCTCTCTCTGCATATTTTTTCCTGAGAATTACACATGGCTCCTAGCCATTTCTTTTTTGGATGAATTTATTGTTCCTCCCATTCATTTAAATCACACATATTGGAATTATTATGAACCAAGATTCCTCAATAACATTCTTCTTCCCTAAACTTCAAAATCAGTGTCCCAAGATCCCAAAGATTTTTAATTTGGCAAAATAGAGATAATATTTACAATAAGAGGGAATTCACTAGGGTTTTCACACTCTATAACATATCCCCTTACAACCCATAGCCCACACCAAGTGTATAAGGAAGAAAATATTATGATATCTTGAATTTAAAGGAGGTTTTCTTGGCCCTAACTCACAAGTATACATTCTCCCCAGCTGTGAACACTATACATGTTCTATGTTGATCCACATAGATCTTCTATCTATCGTGTGCCACCTTTAAACTCCTTCTAATAGTTTCAATTTTTTGCTTCATTTATTTTAACATATCAAGCCTAATGAAGACCCTATTCATTAGATCACTTTTATTGATAGGAATGTTACAACTCCTCCCATATATTGCTTCAAATTCCCTAAATTTAGTGATTATTGATACTCATCGTTATACACAATCTCCACAAGAATAAGGTGTTCTTCCCACTTCCTTGGTTGGTGCATTACATACATCCTAAGCATGTCTTTTAATATTCCATTTTTCCTCTATGTCTTCCATCCATTTGTGGATAGTATGTTGTTCTAAATGCCAATTCTATCCCTATGACAACAAATAGCTCTTTCCAAAATTTTTATGTAAATTTAGCATCTCTATCTGAGTTGGGTACTCCTTGCAATCTCACAACTTAGTTTATGAAAACTTGTGCCACCTCACTTGTTGTGTAATGGCCAACACTAAATGCATATAATTATAGCAAAGGAAGGTCGAATGAAACCACCCAATTCTAATCTTGGTCATATGCTTTAGTGTTGGCCATTGCACAATGCCCTTGTTGTTCTATGGATCAAAAACTAGTCCCTCCCTTGAGAAAATATGTCTCAAGTAATGGATTTTTGAGTAGAAGAAGTCATATTTGCTAATTTTCCCATAAATTTTATGTTCTCTTAACAGTTTTAGTATTGTAGCTAAATGTTATTCATATTCCTTATTGGCCTCTCAATAGACCAAAATGTTATCAACAATAACTACTATGAATTTTTCCAAGTAAGGGTGCATCACATTGTTCATAAGTCACATAAAAGTTGTAGGCACATTAATTGCCATACCTAGCATGGAATGTTGTCTTATGAATGTATTCATGTTTAATATGCACTTCATCTTATCCAGATCTTAAATTAGTCTTGGATAAGATTTCTCCACATAGTTGCTCAAATAAGTCATCAATCCATGGTATGGGGTATCTATTCTTAATGGTTACCTTATTCAACTATTTGTAACCAATGCACAACCTGAGTGTGTCATCTTTCTTCTTCACAAATAAGGTTGACACTCACCATGGAGACACATTTGGGCTTATGTATCCTTTGTCCAACATTCCTTTGAGTTGTAGCTTTTAACTTAATTAACTCTAGAGTGTTCATTCTATATGGAACCTCGGATGCTTAGGTTACTCCTAGTATTCAATGGAAAAGTCCACTTCTTTGTGAGGAGGCAACCTAGGAATATCTTCAGGAAATACATATTGAAATTGATTTAAAATGGAATGCTTCATTAAAATTCCATGGACATCACCTTCAATTTTGTTTTTAGCTTCATTAGTGGTATTAATTTGAAGAACAAATAAAATACACCCTTTCCTGCAACACTTTTTTGACATGCATGGCTATAATTAATATGACTATGGTGGGTTTCAATTTTCCCCATGACACTCTTTGCTCCTCCGTCTTATCAAGGCATTTAATGTATTTCTCAAAGAAATCGACTTTATTACAATGCATATACAACTAATCCATTCCTAAAAATGGGTTGTATTCCCTTAGCATTAAAACATATAAATTGAAAATAGTTGGCAAGTCACTTCGCACTAATGGGCATGCTCTCACCCAATGCTCCACTCTTTTATTTGTCCTACAACCATTCATACCAACCATTATTTTTCATGTCCTTCTTTGGACAATTGATACTCCTCCACAATTTATACGCTAAAATAACTATAATTAGATCCCTAATAAATTAAAATAGAGATAATTTGATAAAAAAATCTTTCCTTCCATTTCAATTATGGATGCCTGATTGTTGGTCTATTTGTTATTTAATGTTGTGTAGATTATAGACATGCTCTAGGCCAGTTCCTAAATTGTTTCAACCTCTCAAATATTATACAAACTTGATCCATCATTTTTATGTTGTGGGAAATCCTTCCTCAGGTCATTTTCCCCACAAATCTAGCATTTATCTGGTCCTCCCCTATCGTTCTTGGCATCTTATTTCATGGTCAGTGTGATTTAACCTCTATTTGTAGAATTAAATTTCTACTGGGGTTTCTCCTGGTTTGATGTAGTCAAGTTTTCCCTTTTGTGTAACTTGCAACCTCAACTCCTTCATGTTCCCTTTTACTTTCTATCTTAGACCACCTCTTGTCTTCCAATCACTCTTGAATTCTGATCTACTTTTTTATTATTCATAAAAGTGATTTAATTTTCATATTGCATCTTCTAATGTTTGTAAGTCATCAAATTTGATTTTGTCTTTGAATGACTATGGAAAATCCACTGATGAATCTCTAAACTGTTTGAATTTTTCTCCTTGAGGTAAGGCACATATTATAGTACCTCCAAGGATTTAGTAATATACTCATTCATATTCCTGATTTTGATTTCATATAACTTGGATTTGTTTTCAAACCACCGTCCAGACAAGTATTTGTCTCTAAAGTATTCCTGAAATTATTTCCAAGGCAACTTCTCTTCTTTTATGTCTTTCACATTCTTTAAATCTTTCCACTAAATTTCAGCGTTTCCTTTATAGAGGAAGGTAGCCATATTTATTTTCATATTCATATAGTAGTCATGAACTTTGAAGAACATCTTCATCCCATGTAGCTATGCTTTAGTAGCTTCTGCTTTATTCACCTCACGATAAAATGTATGAGGTTTGGCCTCCTTGAATTCTCCTAGTATATACTCCTTTATTTTTCTTTTTTCATGATTATGATGATGATAATGGAACTACTACATCTAGAAGTAAATTGCAATGGCATAGTATGATAGTATGGCTCATATTGTCACAAATTACAAGAAAAATGTATATTTTTCTTTTATTTTTTTGGTAAAGTGCATGTATCAATGGGATTCTAATGGACGATGAGCATGGCATTGATATTTCAAAGCTCTATTTATATGTTACCCATCTTCCGACGGAAGAAATGTGACCAAAACATATAATTCTTCATAGTGATAGCACCAAATACATGACATCATTATCACAATCCTTAAGCCTTTAAACATGGTAAGCTTTACCAACAATAAGCTCTAATTTATGTTACTACTAACCACTATAACTCCCCAACCACTATAAATTAACCAAACCACTATATTCCCTATAACTCATAAATCTTAAAACCTAATGACTATATCCCCAAATCCCTAATACTTTTAGCGCATACTCCTATTACATAAACCCTTAAACCTAAACAACATAAAACTTAGTCCAATAGCACTTGACCTATAACTATTATATATTTTATAACCCCTGATCCTAAAATTTATAAACCACAATCCATTTAAATTGTAGTCACTTATCCAAAAAAGTTAACCACTATTGCTTTTATAGACCCTCATCACAATAATACATTCACCCCATATTCTTAAAACAACGAACTCATATGGATGCTAACCTATATAACCCATGTTATCCTTGATCCCTAACTATTCTTGGTAAGCCCTAGTATTGCACCATGAGTGCTGCAACTTCCAAAGGCTCTTCAACTTTACTGATCAACCCAGGGTTCATACAAACTTCGAGGTGATATTCTTATATACATGTTGTGGCAACTAAAACCACCCTCCAACATTTTTCCCTAGCTTCATTTTGGAGCCTCCCTACCAACCATCCTTAGCAGAATGTCTTGTATTGTCTGAGTACATAGGCTTCAGCTGAGTTTCAATGGCATGCCAGCCTGTGCATGTCAACTTGTTTGTCTCCCACCATAGGTTGTTATTCTAGACTTAGGAAGTTTTCTGTCTGAGATGCTCCCCCTGAAAATTTCACAGTTCTAGAGGGGAATCAACCTTCCCTCTAGAAATTACGCAATCCTATTGGGCTGCCTACTTGGCTCCAGAAATGCATAATCCAACCCAGTAGAATTACCTCTGGAAATTGCACAATCCAACCTAACACTGGGCTTCAGCTCAAAAATTGTGCAATTCTAACTGGCAGCCAGGGATTCAGTCTAGAAATTGCGCAATGTAGGAGGGACAACCAGTCTTGCTCAACCCAGAAACTGTGCAAATCTCATCCCCAGGCTTGCAGACTATTGCTTGTGCTTTTAGGTTGACTAGTTTCCCCAAAACTGAGCAATCCTGATTTGCATGCATGGCCTGCTTTTTCTTGAAAAAGAAAAAAAGCAAAAAGAAAAAAAAATCATCCCTAGATTTTAGGGATCTAGTATTAGCAGCTTGAGGTTACATGCAAATATCATTTCATAAACTTCCCTCCAAGTTTCACTTTTTCCTAGATTTTTGGCATGGGCGTCATAAGCCTCATCCTTATCAAACTTATTTATTCAACACTGCAGAGCTCATTCCTCACATTGATATTTAAGCTTTGACATCCCACATCGCATCTAGGAGACTTTGGCACATTCAACTCCACTTTTTCTGGGTAAGTCTGATTTTCATGTCATTTGGTGCTTTTTTGTCGCTTTTTGTATTTCACTTTGTATGAATGTTGTTTTCTTGGTTTTGTTGAATGACTGTTGTCATTTAATGTATGTTAGCTTGTAGAAGCATTTTTTTTAGTTTTTCATTACGTCTAACTATTGTCGCATGCATGACAACGTTTCTGCATTGACGGTCGTCATTGTGGTGACCCACTTCACACATATTCTTGCTTTCCCATTTCTTGAATCTTGCATTCACTGTTTGCATGCATGATCATTCACTCTTGCTTACACTCAGTCTCACCATGCATTCAAACCTTTCCATGTTTTCACTCGCCCGTTGGCGGGTTTGGGCTGCCTTGGCCTGGACCTTGCTTTGGCCAGAAAATAATGCGCATTTCTGAGAGTGAAGGATCTTCCTTCCTCCTAGAAAATGCGTGAACATATCCATCAGTGACCTCCAGGGTTGCATTGTGCAATTCTAGGAGGCAGTGCCCTGCTGGTCCCAGAAATTATGCAATGTAGTTTATGAGTTTGCATGTGTGGTTTCAGTCCTCAACAGGCTAGGCTGGACTATGCATTGCACAGTTCCAACAATCATTCAACCTCCTGACATCCCGAAATGGGACTTGCGCAGTTTTGGCAGTCAGCCTCCCAGCCTCTAGGTGAAAATTACATAATCTTCACTATCAATCACCCAGGTATGTTGCATGTCAGTCCTCAAATTTGTTTTGGTTTTTAACTCATAGATTTTTTGCCATGAGTGTTGCTATGCCTCCAATTATAGCAGGCATTTGTCCATCTCTCAATAGTACAGGTACAATGGCCTCTAAGAGAGCAGGGTCAAAGGACACCGTTGGAAGTGCAACTAGAGACGCAGTTGAACAAGTGTTTATGAGCTTGCCCATTTACGAAGACACGAAGTTGTTCGTAGACAAATATAGAAAGATGAAATGGCAGGATATCAACGATACATTCTCAGACACATTTGAGGAAGATATGGAAGACTGCAGGGTCTATGTCAACATTCACAAGTCTTTCTTGTATTGGATTGCATGTAGGTATCCTGCGTTTCCATGCACATACATGATCCACTAGATTGTCTTGCACACTAATCCTAAGACGATGGTGTTTAACAATGCCAGTGGAACAAAAATTTCTACCTTCAGGGTGAAGGACTTTTAGTAGATATATCAGTTTCCACAACCAGGGATCACAACGAAGAAACCCTTCAGCAAACCCAGTGTTAGTGAAAGCTCAAGAGATATCTTGAAGAGTAGGGTGAAAGAGCTAGCCAATTTCAAGATAACACCCAACTAATTTTACAAGACAAAGATATTGTGGAAGACATATCAGTACTGGGTCATGTTTGCATGCCGCTTATACAACCAAGAGACCACGTTGTTCATAGACAAAGATTTTAAGATGAAATGTGTTAGGCCCCTATAATACTAGTGATTCCCCCATTACTATTGTCATTGTATCCTTTATTGTTATTATTGTGCCCCTATTGTCCCCATATTGTTAGTAGTATGCCCCATAGAAACCCACTATTGTTATTTTTGTGCCCTTATGTTATTATTGTTATGTCGGCTTGATTATATTGTGACCCCTTAGACTCCTATATATAGAAGGGAGGTTTAGTCATTTGTATCATCAAAGAATTGTTCATTTGTGTAATGTAAAGGAGGTTTCCCCCTCAAAGAGGCTTATTTCAAAGGCGTTGATCTATCTTTTCTATCTTTTTGTGAGCTAGTTTCATAACATTTGGTATCAGAGCTTTGGATTCTATGGTTTTGCTGCTCCAAATAGGTCATCATGGAATTTTCACTATAACTTATTTTCTGTGACGTTTTCGAAGATAGAAAAAAAACACATTTGAGCAGAAATCGTTCTGAAATTCATGTTTGAATTTAAGAGCTTGTATGGCTATATTGCAAAGGTATGATCTGAGGAAGTTAGGGTTTTTGCAGGCTCCCAAATTACATTCCAAACAGGTGACCTAGGGACGATCGTCATAAGAAGTTGTAGAAAGAGGATGGCCTATAGCTTTTTGTGTATCAGTTTCAGGTACTAAGGTCGAAGCAGTGACACGTGGCACGTCATACAAGTTCGTTTTACTGAACTACTCTATAATCAGGTCACCATGGGAGATTTGGCATAACTCTTCCATGGAGAATCCAATCTTGATTAGAATTGTGGGGTTAGAAGGAGGACTCAAAGGGCTACTTCAAGACGAGATTTCAGATATTAAAGATCTGCAGTTACAGAGATATGACAGATTCAATATCGAGCTCTTACAAAGTAAAAAAAAGGTGTGTAGTTTGTTTTTAATTTTGCATAAGATTGGTTTGAAAAATTAGTTTGAAGGAATTCAAAGGGAATAGTGAAGAATTATTAGCATTCATTAATGCCCGAAGAAAGAAAATCGAAACACGTAGTAAGCAACCTGAAAGCTCTAGCATGACTCATGAAGAAGAGGAAGAAATGCCACATGATATATCAAAATTACAAGACCAAGTGTTGGTCGATAAAAGGTGCCTTTTAAACTCCTAATTATCCTCACATTAATTATCAATCTGGGTAGGTCTTCTTATTTCAAGAGTGTACACAGTGTGTGGCTGCTATTTAACTTAGAGAGTAATGTTTCTAAATTGCAATATAGATATTTTAAATACAAGAGTAAATGGATGCAATTAAAGAGAACTCAATCCTTTAACTAAATCAAATCTTACATTCATCAAAGTAACAACAACATCAGTTGAGAGTACAGTAATGATAACTCATCCCTCTTTAACTGATTTAATCTAAATCAAACCCAATATTTAATCATTAATCTAAACAACGAATGAATATCAATCTGAGAGTTTCAACAACAATAGTTAATACTCTTTATAGTTGATTATATCAAGCGGAATATTTATCTAAGAAACTTGTTCTGAAATGAAAGCAAACTAAATCAATGACAATCTTGCAATCTATATAAAATAAAGAGATTCTGTCAAAACTGGAAAATAATAAACAGTGCAGCGATAAAATCACAAAAAGCGAGAATACTATCAAACCATCACACTTGCGAGAATTGGAAATGTCTGACACAAGAAGAGTAGTTGAATCCACCAGAGGCCAGGCCCTTAGCCGCTAGCGAAACACTGCTAAGTTACTTCAGGAAACATGAGGGAACAACAACTTTCCTTATATATTAATCATCAAACTGAATGAGCTTACAATATATTCGTGTTCTTCTCAACAGTGAGAGTCTGTTAATACAATTACAATTATAATAATATAGAAATTCTTGTCGCTCTCCCTCTTACAAAACATCTCCTTTTATAATAGGAAAGGGTACAAAGATAAGTGATAAACGCGATCCCTCAGAGTCTCTCGATCCTAAGGGATTCACATAGTTTTCCATCTTCAGACATTGTTTCCTTTCTTGCGCTGATTCTGCTGATTTGCTTTTGGACGTATGTGCAACAACCGCATTCCTTCCTTAGCTTGTCGATGTTTAATGTTCCTTCACAGGGAACATCATTTGTCCCTTTTGTTGTTTTCTTGCAGAAAGGAAGGCAATAATTAGCTAAGTCGTAACTGCAGATAATTTCTTCATTTCTCACTGTATTTCCTTAATGGATTAGCACATTGAAATGTAGAAAGGATAAGAACAAAGAAAAATGATGATGAGTTTAATAGTAAATGCATACCTTTTCCATGACCCAACATACTCCCTTGCTTACCCTTTTTCATGTCCTCATGAAAACCATGTAGTTTGTATGCAGAGCAGTCAAGGAATACGCTGGAGAAGGAATGTGGTAAAGCGGTCTGAAACCATGATTCTTGGCCAAGAGCTCAAAGATATACCCTGTCTGTCCTTCAGGCAGTTCATATATAGCCTTGTCTCCCTCAACAGGATACCAAATAATAGGGCTGTGGAACCAATAGCCTAGCCAATAAGGACCCTCTCTTAAGATGAGATTGCTATAAGTGACAAAGCGTTCTGTAGCCAACTTAAAATTTTTGTAATTAAATGGTTCTCTATTTTGTACATTGTTAATGGAAACTGTCCACCTAAACTTGGCTGTGGCCAAGGAGCTTTCCTGAATGGAGAGGAAGTATTCTACTCCCTTCTAGACAACTTCTTTCTGAATAGGCCCCAGAATTTTGATTACTCCTTCCCTTTTCATCAAACTTTTGTGATTGGCCAGCATTTGTAACGGGTGTTTTGGTTCACCTCTAACCCAAAGGTCCAATCCATTTTCCTACCTCTGGAATGTGTTATGAGCCTTGAACCATTTCAATTGATTAACAGCGAATGAAATAAAAGCTTGAAATTGCACATCCCCCACAAAAGGACTGGGGTTCTTTTCGGTTTCTTCCTCTAATACAAAATTATGTAAATAAAATTCACATAGCAATCTCTGAACTTTCACCCCATGTTGTTTGCAACAGTTTATGAAATCCTCAATTGTTTTTAATTCTATATGTTTTCCAGCCTTGACATCTTTGATTTTCAGCTGCATGTATCTTTTCAGCAAAAATAAAGCATAATTATTGGCAGGGGATCTACATGCTAAGATATCAGTGTACAATGAGCAAATAATATCCATTTGACCCATGACCTTCTCTAATCTGAGCTTTATTTTCTTCTGCCTTTCTATATTTATTGAAGGTCTCGCTTTCTGATGTATTCATGTTCCGCAATTTCCTCTGTAATTCTTGGTATTTTTGCTGGGAGACAGTTTCCATCTCAAGTCGTTCTATGGTAAGCTGAGCCTCGGCTAAATCTTCTTGAAGATTCACTATACTGGGGTCGTTGCTCGTCATTATATCTTTGGCTTGGGTATTTGTATATGTACCCTTGCTATGAGAATGGATGCCTATTATATGTGTTTCTTTGTTGTGGGAGGCCCAAGCCTCTGTCTGGGTAGGTGTACTATAGGAGGGTACCACCTCCATCTGAATAGCTAAGTCATGAGAAGATATAGCCTCTGTTTGGCTAGCTACTTCTACAAAAATTGCATGCTCTTCCCTAACAAGTTCAGTGAGTATGGGCTCAGTTTGAGTCCCCGTAGCTTTTTTTTCATTTAATTCATTTTGAACGGTTACGTTTGTTGTTTCCGAGGTTTTATCTGGAACCTTCCCTACTGATAATTTTCTTATCTTTCACCTGAGCTTGTTCACTATTTTCCGTAGCCTCTGTTGTTCCTTCCTAAGCTTTTTAATTTTGTTTTTCTACTTTTTAGGAGGAACAACTGTTCTGCTAATCGTCTCTACTCCTAACGAGCTCGGTTGCCCATCTTGGTTTTGTTCTACAAGAACTATGTCCTCTCCATCATTTGTTTCTATTTCTCCTGTTTGGCCTACATTCTTTGTATTTAGGCCTTCCTGACTGGGTTCTTCTAGAGGCATATCGCCAAGTTGGTTCACCTCTTCTTGAGTGGTCTCTGCCCTTATTTCTGCTTCACAGCTTATGTTTTCTGATATAATTCTATCGTGGCCAGAGTTCTTTGTAGATTGGGTTGCTCCAATGTTCAAATTGAGTGGGCTTTTAGGTTGTATGAAATCATTCATATTGGCCAAAATCTGGGCCAATTCAATATCATGCAGTAAATCACCTCGGGGACTTGATGTTGACAGGGGTTCTAATTCATTTCCTTCCTCTTCTCCAGAAAGCCTTGATTCTTCCCCATGGTCCGACTCAGGGTTATCCTAGCATTCTATTTGCAATTGTTGTTCACTTCCTGGGCTAGACAATTCTATGGGATGGCTGATATTGCCCTAGGGATTTTCTATCGTTCATAAGTCTGTCTGTAGCCGAGAAAAATGTCTGTGATTTTGGGGAGTGTGTGCTGTAAGGGTAGTCCTCTTCCTTTTCAGAACAGGGTTAGGCGCAGGCAAAGCTAGGCCCCCTTCAATGGAAAATACTAATTCTTCCCAACTTGATTGTTGTTGGGCGAGGTTGTAACTCACTATTAGCCTAATCAAGCAGTGGTGGCTAATGAGGGTTTCTATATCTTGGGATTTTTTCATGCTTTGAGCGGTGCCATGCAATAGGAAATTCAAATATGCAGGCAAATTCACATAACATTTTTGTTTCAAAAATTCTAGGAGTTTAAGTTGACGCGACCTTACCACGTCTTTTCGCCCGTCACATGTGATGTATTTCTGGATGACTCTAGCTAGCTCTCGCCATGGTTCACCAAGGGATAATGGTCGAACTCCTTTGCCTTTGATGATCAGGTCCTATCCCTCGTCTTTGAAGATTGCAATAGCATCTTGTAACTTTAATCTTTTATTAGCCCATACGAGTCCTTCTGCTGGTAATCCAGACACTTCAGCTATCATCGCATCTGACACTGTGATTTGCCTCGCTCTTATCATAGATTGGTTGTTCTGTAAATTCTATAGGAATTCAATAGCAATTGCTTCGTTGGGTTGCTGAAACCATGTGAAACATGTTATCCACACATCTCAAGCAATCATTTCTCTGGCTTCATCAGAAACAGTTAGTATTAGCGGTTCCCTGCACACTGTTCTTCGTCCCATACTGCGTAGATTCTACAAACAATTAGTGTAGCAGATATATCATAGCAATAGACAGAGCCGAGTGACAGAACATCAAGTTGTTATAATGGTTATTTTCAGATGATACTTCACAAGCATGAATACCGTTAACTAGGACTTGCTATTGTACCACTTACTCTGTAATTATGGAACGTCGTATTGCCCTGCACAATTGAATAAAGGACTGACAAGCATACATAAATGCACTTGGGGTTGCTCCTCTCCCCCTTTTAAAATAATAGATCACCTTTGATCGAATGAGTGAAGGAATGATGTGATGATGGCGAAGTACAAGGGTGATAAAAGTGGCATGGTATGAATATTAATGATAGGATCACAAAATATATCGGAATGCTGAAATCAATGCATATAACAAAAATTATCAATATGTGTGAAGATGTCGTCAGATGATTCAAAAAAGGAAAAAGGACATTAGCCACAGGAAAGATACTTTGCCGTCATCATTCCATTTAAACTACTATGATTGATTTTTTTTTTTAAGATATCACATGCATAAAGGTTCGAAAATAGATTAGGAACATAATCTCTTTGTAGTAATGGTAAAAGATAAGAAAAGGGAGTTATAATAACTATTGATGTTTAAAAATAAGACTCCAATACCATCAGCAGTGCTTCTGTTGCCCGCAGGTGTTTATAACCTCGATAGAGTTTCTTTTCCACCTTTTGGAACCATGATCCTCTATGTATAATTAGGAGAGTGCATTATAATGTCAGAGTAGAGACCAATGTACTGGCTTGGTAACTAGATGAATACATTGCCATTCACTGGAAAGGAGAGAAAGGTGGGCAGGCTGGCTCGTGATGAGACCTCCTATTTCAAGGACTTTATTTTTCTGAAGCATCCATTCGATCATATCCCTGGTGTGGTGGCCATAGTAGGAATTCCACTTTGCTACTTCCTTATGATCGTGGTAGGCTGGCTCATGATGAGACCCCCTATCCTCTATCTGAAAAACAATAGAATTGTTAGTAAACATATATATATATAATATATATATAATATATATATATATAATATATATATATATATATATATATATATATATATATATATATATATATATATATAATATAATATATATATATATATAATATATATATGTATGTATGTATGTGTGTATGTATGTATATTAGACAACACTTCCTTTTTATATATATAGGGTGGCTCAACACTCCTTAAGAGTAGGGATGGTGGAAGAAGTCTGAACATATCATTAGAAAAAAATATGCCCTTAACGTTATTTGATGATAAAGAACAAAGAGAATTATAGGGGTTAGGGAAGAACCAACATGGTACAAATAATCAATCAGTTTGATTTATAGTGAAAATAAGGACAATGAAGTGATGTAGATGGTTGTGTCCTTCCTTTTTCGATCAATACAAAGCAGTATCATTAAAGATGATAATGCTTGATTTGCTTGTTCCAGTAAATTCAAAATTTTGTATCCTTACATATATATTTGTATACTTGCCCTATATAGGATCATAAAGAGTGAGAAAAGGAAGGGATGATC
This sequence comes from Pinus taeda, assembly GCA_000404065.3. Classification (NCBI taxonomy): domain Eukaryota; kingdom Viridiplantae; phylum Streptophyta; class Pinopsida; order Pinales; family Pinaceae; genus Pinus; species Pinus taeda. Next base: position 83,560 of record APFE031509009.1, on the reverse strand, counting down.
TTCATAAAGTGTTTATTTACTAAAGGAAACAACAAAAGAAAACCTCACACAAAGAGTGTTGTTCCTTATAGGGAACAACAAGGAAAAAAACACACAAAAAGGTGTTGTTCCTTAGAGGGAACAACAACTGTTCCCTATAAAGAACAACAAATGAAAAATACACACAGATGGTGTTGTCCCCTGTAGGTGTCCCACCCAGTCAGCTGCATTCCATTAGGTGCATGGATCATCTGACTCTAGTGGCTTCTCCTACTTTTTCCCTCGTGTCATTTACCTGCTGGCTCATGTTTATTCATTAAAAAAACATATACAGTCATCCTTTTGTCTTTAAGATTGTAAAAGTCTTTTTAGGGTTTCATTAGGGTTTCATCAAAAAGTGTTTCCAAATGTCTAATATGAACCAGCAGGCACATGAGGAGTTCCAGCATCAATAAAATTCATCATCAAGTGCTCAGAAAGGTGTCTTTCCTCAAAACTCTATTTTCAAGAAAAACAGAGTATTTTTGCTTTTATTGTACAAATTTATGTGAGTTGATTTCTCTCATATCTAAATTACTTCCCCTGCAACCCTGGTCACTTTCCCTAGCCCATGTAGCTCCAACCCTTTGCAAAACAAACAAAGCTCAGGTCATTTAGATCATCACAAGCTCAAATGAAGTGCAAAAGTTCAAAAATAGAGTTTAAAATAAAGTCAAATTCAAAACATTGTAAAAGTGGGTTTTATCAACCAAGAATTTAAAAGCTCCATATATAAGTCATGTCTCCAAATTTGAAAATCTCATTTGCACTCTTGGAAACAAAGCAAAGTTGTTTTGGGAGCGAGCAAGGCAAAGTTGGAGAAAATTTCCAAAAAAAGTAGGCACGACGCATTGGGCAGGTGGCGCAGCACACACAGAGGGCGCGGCACATTGGGTTTGATGCGCGGCGCATACAGCCGGCAAGCCCGAAAACTTCAAAAACTTGCTCCAAATTCCTCAAAACTTGTGGATCTTCACTTGTCCAAGTAGGTTGAGCCTTTATCACTGTTTTTCATCCAAGTTTGGTGGTTGTTTCATGGTGATTGATGTATGGTGATTGTTCAAAATAAATCAAACCCTATCTCTTCAAAATTTTCAACAGAAATTGCTACCTAGGGTTAGTATTGACTGTTTGGCTACCAAGTCCACTTTCCACTCCCTTACTCCATTTTTCCTTTGATTTCCCTATTCCCTAAATGCACACACCCCTAACTTCCCTAATCCCATATCCCAAATCCCATTTCCCAAAATCCCACATGCAAATTCCCAAACCCTAGTCCTATACTAGAAACTCCCAACTCCCAAACTACTCCTTAATTCCCTGTTCCATTAACTAAACCCTACCCCAATAGTCCCTAAATCCCTCACTGATTTCTCCCTCCACAGTCCCTCATATCACTGTTTCCCTTGGTGGCAAAAGTTAAGACACATCACAAAATCACTTATTTTTTATCAGGTTAGCTCCAAGACAGTTTATCCACTAGTAGAGATGGCATCTGATCCTTCATATGATTATGAAGAGGAGACACACAGTGAATCACCCACAGAGGTACATGCACCGAGGAGGCCTCATAGAGGTGGCAAACATATTAGAGAAGAACCGACCTCTCTTGTTGAATTATAGTCCTGCCCTCTTGCTATCTCTTGTTTCCAACACCAGTCCTGCTATGAATTTTGTGAGAAGGTTGCTAGCATTCAATTTCATCATGAGTTGGCTCATTTTTTTTGTGCTGCATTTACATGACGGTCAAGCCACTCTAGCTGGTGTTACTTTCACATTAACACCAGAATCTATTTCACTAGAAATCGATATTCCTAACATTGGAGAGCAATGGAACAAGAGGCAACAAATTGACTTGCAGCATTATGAACCATACATCAAGCCCAGATTTTTGAGATAGCTCAAGAGATTTTTTCCTTTTCAGTACCTCAAAGATTCATATGCTCCTTTAATGAAATTGATTATGAAGTATTTTAGCTGTGAGGGTCGGTTCTCCCGTTTGTATGCTTATCATATCTAGCTACTGATGCATTTTACCATGGTAAGGATGATGAACATCCCTTACTTCATGTACCAAAATATTGAGAAGATGACCACTCTAGTGCAGCACAAGACTCCTTAGCAGCATTTCAATAGTATATATCATTTTTCTCTCATAAAAATTGTGGTCATCCATCACCTTGTCTTACAGGGCATCACCTAGGGACCTTCAGAGGCTTTGTATGAGATAGGTGGACCTTCTTATCAGCATGAGGGTCATAAGCCACAGACCGCTAGTATGCCGGTGTTCATCACTTATCAGAAAGGCACTAGACAGTTGTACGTAGCAGCCAAGCGAGTATTATCTCCATCCGGGATGGAAGGGGTCTCGCTTTCGTCATCAACATCATAGGTTCAAGATAAAGGCAAGAGGCCATTGTAGGATGAAGGGCCTTCAGGTGAGCGAGACTTTATTCTCATTGAGGATGATGATACAGATATGGTCCCGCAAAACACAAATCTCAAAGAAATCATCCCAGAGCAACAGGCAAACATCAAGGCCTTGTCCCTCAACTTGGAGAGGGCTAAGTGGATTATAAAGTAATTGGAGCAAAGGAATAAGCAGCTTGAAGGTCAACAAGTGATCATGGAGTTACAAAACATTCGGGAGAATCGCCAAGCTGCCCAAAGGAGGAGGGTGGAGTTCACTTCACTTGAGCAAGAGATCAATGCCGATCTGGATTCTTGACTCAAGAGAGTCAATATCCAATTAGAGAGATTGTTGGAGAAGGCCAACAAGGAGAAAAACTTGTTGAGACACATGGCTTTTCATTACATGGCAAGGAACAAAGTTTCCAAGGCAAGAATAAGGAGTTTAAAGGCAAAATTGAAGAAGGCCTCAAAGAGGCGAAAGGAGCATGATCGACTTCAGATATTGGTTGAGGCTTCCATGGCCCAACATAGCTTTTGGTAGAGAAGACTCAACCCAAATTTCAAAAAATTTGGAGCACGTTTTGCATTTTTGAAATTTTTTGGCACAGATACAGGAATTTTTGCCCTATGTGCTGCGCCACATGGCGCTCGCTTTTCATATGTTGCAAGTGAGGAGGAAAATGAAGGAAAATAATGGAAAATGAAGAAAATAGAGGCCTAATTGATAAAAAGGCTTTTGAGGACAAGTTGGTAGCTTTTGTCAGTTTAGTTTTCAAGCTCTCTCATTATTCTCTCTCTCTTTCTCTCGAACTCTTAGAGACTTAGAGTTTTCTTGGAGAACTTTGGCATTGGACCAAGAAATGCAATGGAGGAAAGAGGAAGGAAGGAGCAAGCAAGGAGGAGTAGGATAAATAATCTAAAGTAGGATTATTTGCATGTATCGATTTGCATGTGTGTTTTCCTTGCTAGATTTGGAATGCATGGTATTACATTTGCTTCTTTGCTGTTATGGTATGGGTTTTTCTAGGTGTGACAGTGCTTTCAGCCTAACCTTTCCATTTCCAGATAGCCATGGTGTGATGGGGTTCTCATGTTTTGGCTGAGATGGATTTCTAGATGGATTTGAAGATGAGTGAGGTGTATCTTTGAATAATAGAACACATGGCCTAGTAACCCTACCAGATTGTGGGTTGTGGTAAAGACACATCTTTTGTTGCCTCAATGGGCCTAGGACTCGTCGACCATGAATGGGAGGATATATGGTAAATCCTAGAGGTGGGTTCTCTACATAAGGCCTAGTAATACTGATATGAAATATGTGGTAAATCATGGAGAGTGGGTCTCGGTTTAGGGTCTAGTGATCCATTGTGGATTTCGGAAAATATTGAGAGACTAGGAGATAGGAAAATTCCTCATGGTGTAGGTGGAGAAATCCGGTGACATCCATTTTTTTTTTTGGCCTAGTGATATGGTGGAGATCATGGTAAATCCTGTCATCACATGTTCATTGTTTTGGCCCAGTGATCCGGTGTGGATTGTAGTAAAGCCTAGTTTCTATTCATAAGGGTGAGGTGGTTTAGCCTCAGGATGGTTGGTTCTTTTGGTTTGAGTCCCACATTCATGCTTGGAATATGGCACAGGGGGTGAATGGATGAAGAGAGAATTGGCTTAGCCATTCTAGGGTCAGGTGGAACGTGGTAGTCCCATCCCGAGCTGGCTTTTGCATTCATTAATAAGAGGGTATTTCCTTGACATCTTACACATAAATGTACTGGTATATATGTGTATCCTATGGATGATGTATCCTTGGAATTTATGTTGTTATTATGCTGGTTATAAACATGTATTATGATAGTGATGATGTATGGATCTCCTCACGTTTTGATTTGTAAGTGAATGAACAAGGTATCTATGACCTAATAAATGATAATGTAGCTAATGGTATAAGGGAACAATTATTCTTAACGATTTTGAGATAAGTATGAGACCCCTTTGCTCAGATCTGTTGTTTAAACTTGTAGATTACATATTTGTGAAATGTTTGTCATGGCTAATGGGGGTCCAGTCTAGACCTTGTCATTATTTTTGCAAATGCATCATTGTTATGTTGTGTAAATTCATTTCCGAAAGTGTCATTGAGTTTTGGGTAGTGACCTAGGCTATGGGCCTGAAAAAGTGGCATAAAACTTGGAGTCGAAAGCACAAGTTCGAGGATAAAAGTCCCAAGACACATGCATACCCATGTTGTGGGAGCATCTAGAGCCCCCTCTACACATGCTTTTCCATATCAAGGGAGCTTCTGGGGGTTTAATGGACTAAACGTTCAGTTGGTCTCAGGGGCTGACTACCTGAGTGGTTGGGATGGCTCCTGGGAGTTCTGTTGCTAAGGTGTAAGGTTTGTATGGTTTGTTTTTCCAATTACACTTCCTTAAGGTCATCTAAGAGGTTTAATCCCATTATAGTGGTCTCTAATCACATGTTTACCTCTGTTGGCAGGTTACTTGGGTAGATGTCGGATGAGGGTGTTAAGAGTGGTATCAAAGCAGGTTGTGCTCTCTTTGAGTCATATCTGATTCCACATAGTGGTATCATAGAATGATTTGCCCCTTGGACTGGATGGGCTATGTGTGTTGGTCATGCATTCATGTGGGTTACATGTGTGTTAATCATCCTTGTGGTCTATGTGCTTGTTGCATATGAATGGTGTCATCCATAGTTGTAGTGATGTCAGCATGTGAAAGAGGATGTTGTTGTTATGACATGTGCCATAATGAGTCTATGTTTATGCTTGCGTATTGTCAAATGTGCATTGATATGGTTGTTCTTGTCATGCATGACATCATGCTATGTGTGGTTGATATGGTTATGCATTGATAATTGGACTCTAGCTAGAATGATGGTTATATGGTTATATGCTTATGTATTATATGTATATATGATTTCATGAGTATGTTATACATGTATTATGTTGATTTGGTTGATCTTGTAGATGAGATATCCTCCCCATATGTTTCTAAGGTACATTGGTTTATTGTGATTTGGTTTAGCTCACATAGTATGCCTTGCATGAAAGAGATCAAAATGACTAGCAAGATGGTAGAATACAAATATTATCGCTTTGAATCAAATGAGTAGCGTGGTGTTGGGAACTCTTCTAACTTAGAAGACACATCAAGAATCTTGAAGGAAGAAATAAGGAGTTGTAAGGCAGACAATGAGAAAATCATGCAAGCACAAGAGAAACAAGTTGATGTTAATGCAATACTCAGAGTTTGTTAGAATTGCAGCGATAAGGGCTAGTTCAGATCAACCATGGATAGGAGGACAAAACTAATGGGGCATATGGTAGTATTTCTCATGGTGGTCATAGGTCAGATAAAGATGGCTCTAGGAATTTTCTCTCATACTATTCCATATTCATTCTTCCTATCATGATTTCAAACAATACGAATATCTTCTTGTTATTGTGATGCTCCAAAAAGTATTTATTTTAAAATAAATTCTTAAAATGACTCCAAGTAATACTCTTATCATTGATGTGTTTGATGTACTTCCCTTGGTTCCATGACTTGGAAACCTTTCAATATAAATGATATATGGAAATATTTGCTTCAAGATTAGATGGATAACTGTCAAGCTATGCATAATTTCTCATATCCAAAAAGTATGATTTAACCCTTTCAAGTTTCTTATGATCTTGTTAAAATGTAGGTTGCCATATATTTCTAAATCCTTGTTGTGAAGAATGCAACCCAGTTGTCCTTCTTTGATGTATTAAAAGTGAAAAACTTGGACTACTATCTAACCCTCAAAATCGATGATCTCTTCTCACTAAAATACTTAGTGAATGAAAATTACTACTCACACTTATTGAGTTCTTAGACCCACTTTGTACATATTTACTTTAATGAGAACTTTTTTTATTTTTTTCCAGGTCTTGAACTGGTTGCATGTCTTGCTGTGGACTCCATTTGAATTTTCTACTATACTATTTAGACCTTATAATAGTTGACTGTTAATTTGATTCTACTTCTAATCTCTTATCACCATTTTGTTATCTAATCTATAACTTCATACCTGCTTTTGTAACATCTTCATGGTCTCAACCAACACTATATGATCAACTCTCCATGTATATACATTGGGATTTGTCTCTACATTTCCTATACTAGTATTCAGTCCTATGATCTCATCTCCATGCTTATAAGAACCATGTGCATATTCCATCTCTCTAGTACTCATTTTTAAATGAAACAAAATCTTCTTGTACCTTTAATTTTACAATAGGTGTATGCAAAAAAATATAACGAGAGTTATAAATACTACAAAATAATAAATTAATTAGGATGTAAGTCATTCTTCATCTTAAATTATGAAAATTATCAATGCCCTAAATAATATTATGAATCATTAAAAATAACCTCCTTTAACATAGATTTCCAATGACTATACCAACATTTCATTCTACTTTTTGAAGGAAAATTCACAACATTTTGAAATAAACAATTCACCCTTTTTGCATGTGTTTAATTAGTACCATAGTTCTCAAAGCCCAACTTTTGTCACATGCAAAAGAAAAACCACATAGAACTAGACAAAAAAATATTGTTAGATGTAGAGAGTACATATGATTTTGAGTACATGTCATATTGGTGTTTAGATGCGAGATCAACTTCTGAATGATTTTGGAATTGTTAATTTTTTACATTTTATGCTTTTGCTAAACTTAGAATTTTCAACAAAAACTATATCTTAAATTTCATCATTAATAGGCCCTCTATCAGGCAAATTTTCCTTGTTATTAAAAAACCATAAATTTTTATTCTTTTGGATATTTGCAATAGAATTAGATAGTGATCCTAGCTAAGACTCCTTTAGGTAGTGACATTGCAGAATCAACCCAAAATTCTCTTCTGATTTGGAGTTAATATAGTCTCGTTTGTCCAAAAACACGTTTTTTAATGCAAAATTATTTTAAATCATAAACCATCATATTGTTGAAATAGCATCTATATGATAGGGCATGGAATATGGATTTCAATTGGCATTGGTGTCCACTTGTTAGCTCATGATTCAACCATTTTATCATCCTTATTAGTGAAGTAAAAAAAACACTTGTTGACAATCACCTGATTCTTTCATCCACTCTCAATATAATCCTTCATCCATGATGGGAAAAATTTTAATATTAGTCATTGATTTTTTTTCTTGCAATGGTCACTGAAAACATTCAATGATAGTTAGTAAAGTCCTTCCATCCATTATTTTCTAGAATGTATCCAATGATGGTGGACCGAATATTCTATCGGTGATTTCCTAAATATGTTTCTTCAATGATTTTCCCAATAGTTTGCATGGACAATTTTCTTAAAATTATCATTGTCAGTTTGCTCAAAAGTATCCATGGATGGTTTCCAAATATTCATCAAAATATTCCCTTTGGCCAACTCGCTGACACTAAAAATGGGAAATTAAAAAAAAATAACACATATCCTCTTTTTCTTGATTTGTTAAGACTTCTTTTGAGTGGTTCTAGGAAAATTCACTAAACTCCCTTTAGCCGAATCATTAAAACATCATTTTCACACTTTTAGGAAATTTATTTACTAGTATCTCGGCTAAATAAAAGAAACTCATAAAAAAATTTAGCAAGATTTTGGGCCTAGCCACTTAAGGTCAATCCTTTAGTGCTTTTGGAAAAAATCAACAAAAAAAATTTCGACGTTTTTGGAAGAACTTCTATCAGCAAAAATTTCTAAGAAATACCTCATTTCTTTTTCAGTAATTTAGAAATTGCTTCTCATGGGTGATTTGGGTTAAACTTCAACTCTTTGTTTTTTTAGAAATATTGCATCTCTTAGTGCTTTCAAAAAAATTTCATCATCAATTTAGAAAAAAAAAATCTTTCACCAAGTTAAAAATTCTCCATTCCATTGAACTTATGACTTTTTGGACTAATATTGAGATGAATTTGTGTTGTCAATTTTGGGATCAAATGTAATCCAATGCATTGATCCACAGAAAAACATGTTGTGATGTGGTAAGGGATTTTTTTGCCAGGCTCAACCATCATAGACCTTGTTATTCTCCATGAAGGGTATAATCCCCATCATCATCTATATATAATTCCTCTCAAATCTTATATTTTTTTGTATTATACAATTTTTAGGAAATTAATAAATTTTCTATATTATCTTTTCTCTTATAGCCAAAATATTTCTTGTTCTTTTTAACCATCATAGAATCTATCTATTTATACTATGGGTGGATGCCACTTACAATACCATGGGTAAATTCCATGGGTGGATGAATACCATGGGTTGATACCATTTTCCATTTGGATCAGCTAGAAAAGAGGACTTGTAGCAGTCCGAAAGCAACCTTCAAGGAAAGATTGATGCAAAAGAGAACCCATAAGCCTAGGGGAGGTAGAGATTCGGTAGACTTGTTTGTATAGTTGCTTTGTAAATTTGTAATTATTTGTTATTGTTTACCTATTGGGGTACTTTTGTAAAGTGAGCAATAATTTTCACTATGTGAATCGAGTATATGTTTTAATTGATGTTATGTATTAGCTTGTTATAAGTCCACATGTTCAAGGAATTTTGAAATGTACAAGTTGTTGTCCAAGTTTGTCTACAAGTTTTTCATGTACTCATCGATGCAAGTATTCAATATGAAACTTATTGTGAATAGACTCTTTGTTTTTAAGATTGTACAATATCGCTATGTTGTTGTAGGAAAAGCCAATTATATCATTGAAATTTTGCAGAAGTGTACATTTTATGTACAAGCTCAATTTGAGGATGATAAAGCAAGTTTATGTTGCTTCTAATTTCATAGATGGAGTCAATTTTGTCTTCAACACTTTAACTTCAAAATGAATTTGTTGTCAGTCATGCAAACATGAGATTAAAGAGAATGATCACATTGCACTCATCAGTATTTTGTTCTTGCATCAATGATAATAATTTTTGGCTCGATTCTTAATAGGACAATAGGTCTTCATGAAGAAGATAGGTGAAGAGCCTTGATTGGGGCTTGAAGGGAACCAATTGAAAAGTAAGCATTTTGGATTGAGTTTTTGGGTGATTTTGAGTTTCAGCCTCATTATATTTACTATGGAAGTAAACTTTTGGAGTGAAAAAGTTCCTAGTGGGGAGAGGTGATTAGGTGATCAAATTTTAGCTCAAAAAATAAAGTGGCCAAAATGTCTTTAAACCAACGTCAAGTCGAAGTGCTCATCATTATGAATCCAACAACGTTCGTTTCACCACAGTCCGACATTGTATGCTCAAGTTATTGTGTTCTCATTGTTTGGCCCAATAACTAAAATTTTAGCAGGTGTATTGACAAGACTACTAACTGGGAATTCCATATGATGACTCAGCAGGTTAACTATGCACCCTTGGGCCAATGACATACTGACAATTGGCAGCTCTTGAATTTAGCACATGGTTGATTTTTCATTGGCTAATGGTTTGTTTTGGTGGACCAATGGTTAGGTGTCATGTGGCCCAATGATTTGCTACCACATGCCACCCTAAGAGTGAACAAAATTTTGCTAAGGTTGGGCTAGCCTCAATCAAGTTTGAACCTATGACCTACATCGTTCAAGCCTAATTCCTTACCAGTTGGTCTACATGGTGTTTCTTAACACCATATGGGGCATTGCCTTTTATGTTTTCATAAGCGAGAAAAGGGGAGAAGGGGCTGAGCTGTCAACCTTGGGCCTCGGTCATAGTGTAACCATATAGCCACAATGCAAAGGTGTGGGGCTTAGGACATTGCCCTAGCCGCTGGTCACCAACCTTCCACACAACCACAAGCAGGAGTTGAATAAAAGGGTGCCAATAGAGGGATCTTTGTATGGGGACTAGCCCCAGGCCATATGGCTTGCAATAGGACCCTAGGCACGAAGAAAAGGAGCACTGTGAAAAGGGTGGCTCAAAGGCCTGACCCTCAACCTCATGGGTACTAGATGGCCATGACACCGAAAGTTAACAGGGTAGGCTAGTGGGGGATGGTGTTGAGGCCCAACCCATGGTCTTATGGACCCATGTGGACTGATTTTTCACCCTTAACGGTCTTTAGAAAATTTAACTGTCCAACAAATTTCACTGATAGGGGACAAATATGTTGCTTAGTTGGCAAAAAATAGGGTAGATTGTAGGATGTTTATTTTGTATGTCCAATTTGTAGGAAAATTAACAACAAAACCCAATGGAGAGCTTGGAGACCCATATATTTTGGATTTTTCAGTGATTTGGAGCTGAAGAAGAGCCCACTTAAGGGTTTTGGATATTCTGGATCCGATGGTAACCTCTAATTCTTGATTTGAGCACATCTAAGGATTTTTTTTGCAAGTTGAAGACCAAGGAAGTATGGATCAATCAGGTTTTTGAAGGAGTGATGCAAGGTATCTGACCATGGAGAAGACCTTGTACGTGTTTTATCACCTTCATAAGTCTACTACAATAAATGTTACATGCAGGGTTCATCTCATGTTTACTTTTCTCATTATTTCATGTTGAGGAAAGTTTTGTCTATGCTCTTCAATGTGGAATTGAAGTTCTCATACACTCATGTAAGTTCATTTCAATTAGAGTATAGGATATTTGTAGGAGATTCCTTATATTACACACAATTGTTTCTTGTAATTATCTAAAACTTTGTCTGCATTCATATCTTAAGAATTATTTTCAAAAAAACTTATTTCATACCTACACAACATAGAAAATTAAAAATAAATTAGTTAAAAATTAATAATAAACTAGTCAGGGAAAGCAACCACGAGTTCGAAAGTTAAAAATGCACCAGCATTGGCACTAACCTTCCTTTCATGTATGTACTCATCGAAACTTGACATATAATATGGGAGAATGTATCCCAAATCCTAGGGCTAACAACAAGGATTTGGGGCCTCTCCCATCCTTGAAGAAACACCTTCCAACTGTAAAACAAATAAGATTTTTTCAAAAAGAACAACAGTAAATTATCAATGAGAAATCCCATTTTAAAATCAAGTGCATATCAAAATCCACCACCTATATATCAAATTTCACTGCCAACATTTTTTATACCTGAGACTCGAGAGTGAACAAGGTCTTTGGTAGACAAACTGTGAGCTTAAAAAGCTGACACACAAGTACTGAGATTCGATGTTGAGAATGGAAGGTTGGTGGTTGCAATGATTTAACCTTTTTTTTAATAAGAAAAAATGAACCAATTTTCATTAGAAATGAAATTTGTTTACATGTACTTTATTACATCTATCTTCCTCATATTCATATGATCCAAATTATTGGAAAGATATGGACATCAAAATATTGTTACTTATGCAAACTATTCATCTATAAATGATCCTTTGACTTCTCACAAATGTTTTTATCACTATCTAATTTTCAATGTATCACTTTTGGCAATTTGATAGTCTATCATCTTAGTTGAAGTGATTGAACTTGCAGTAGTTGGATGATCATCTCGACCATCGAAAAATTTCATTAAAATGATCACTTGAACCACTGAATAGATAACATACATTACCATGAAATGGTGAATTAGTAATGGAGTGAATAATTCTCATATCCACCTTAACAAAAATGACTTGACAAAGAATACAGAGACAAAAATACCCAAAGTATAGATTCAAAATTGGTAATGGAGCAAACAACTCTTCTCATCATTCAAAATCAGTTAAATAAACTACATAGGAGATAAGGAAAACGAATAGAAATTAATAACTAGAGAAAGTCCCAACTAAAACTCAACTAACTGAACATAATATAAACTAACTATGAAACCTAGCAACCAATGAGATTAATTATCTTAGCACCCCCTCCCGATCTCAATTGTAAGAATCATTTCCACTTATAATGACCAAGTGCTCACTTTGAAATTCAAATACAAACTTGCCCAATGTTTTTGTTAAAATATTTGCACGTTGATATCTCGATCCACAAAAATCAATTAATATATCTCCGTCATTGACAAGCTCATGAATGGAATGAAAGTGTGTGTTAATATGCTTGCTATTTTTGTGAAAGACATGATTTGGATAAGGAAATAGTGATCCAGGGGATCAAAAATATGCTCAAAAATTGAAGTGCTCAAAATCTCCTCAAATTGGTGCCAAATCACATATCTCATCATTCTAATTCCAACGACAGTTAAATTGTCTCAGTATTACACCGTATGTGAAATTTATTATGTTCTGAAGTTTTTGGCAAACAACTAAAAAGTCAACTTGTAAGTGTAGAAAATCTGTGACAGGTTAACCTGATAATGCAATATAAATCAGAGGAGAATATTATAACCTGCGTCTACTATCAATTTGCAAAAGCTTAAATATCGAGCTGAACAATATAACCAGAAGAAGAAGAACCAATGGCACAATACACATGAAAATACTTTGGGGAAAGCCTCAGCTAAAAACCCCACAGTATTGTATTATCATACATTTTGGAAATACATAAAAATTATATAAAGCCTTAGCTCTCACAGCTTGCCAACTCTTAGTACAATCCTCACAGATGCTCACAGGAAATCTTGGCTTCTCTCTAGCCTTCCTCTCTACCCTCCAAGCACCTATTTCCTTGCACTATTCCTTATGCATGATTTACCTTTGCCAAGTGGAAAACCCATCCTTCAAAACTGCGCAATCCGCAAGGATAAATCCTTGACTGCATGCGTGAGTTTTATTCATGAGAAAACACACGCAACTAATAATACACTATCCTTGGACATTTATCTCAACTTGGTCTTTCTCAGAATAGACATGTATGAGTTGTGATGAGGAAATCTTCAGTTAAATGGAGTAGCACTAGTTGAGTGCATTAATGCATCAACTGACTTTTAACTCACTATTAGTTCCTCAAATAGTTTGAAACTAATTTAACTGGACTTAACTCAGTAAACTGAGTTAACTAATAACAACTCAAATATCACACAATTTCATCTCCTTAATTTAAGGGATAACTCTTGCATGACTTATGAAAGACTTCTAACTGGAATTTCTCCAACTAATTAATTTAAAATAAATTAATTAATTATTTCCAATTAGCTATTAAGACTAAATTCGATTTTAATTTACAATTTAATTCAAGGACAAATTAAATTGGAATATTCTTGTTGCCATATTTCAACACTCCCTCTCAACAAGAAAGGGATTATCTACCACCTCGATCTTGTCTCTATGGATCTTGAATTTACACTTTGACAATGCCTTTGTCAAAATGTCAACATCTTGCTCCTCTTCGAAATATACTACAGGAACATGATCCTCTCGACCTGTAAAAAGCCACGGGCAACAAATCTTGCCTTATGCTTCTCCATAGTACCATTAGTAGCTTACTTTACCTTGTAAAGCCAACGGGAACTCACAACTGACTTGTTCTCCGGTCTCAGAACCACGTCCCAAACACTGTTACAAACTATGGAGTCATACTCCTCCACCATAGCATCAACCTAAATCAACTACTGCACTACTTCCTCAAAGGAAGATGGCTCAGTCTCAAGACATTCCCCAACAAGGTCCATGTATCTAGTATACCTCTCAGGTGACCTCCTCTATCTGTGGTGAGAAGATGGTGCTCCCACATTCTCTCTCACATCCTTCAACAATCTGTCAGTTTCTCTTGTGCGCTTTTGTCCATCTCTAGAAGACTCTACTTGAGTGGATGTCTCCACTCCTGGAACCTCTGCATGTGGCTGCTCCACATCAGTCTAAGGCGCCTCCTCCTTAGGAACCAATAGTTCCTCCATAGCCTATTGTTGAAGCTCCCTCTCAAGGGAAACTCACATGACCTTCTGCTCATCAAACTTGAGATCTCTGCGAACCACTATCCTATGACTGGTAGGCAAGTACACCCAATAGTTGTTAGGTGTATTAGTGTACCCCACAAATATCCCCAAATTTACTATCGGCTCAAGCTTCTTCTATGCATCCTTTTTCAAATAGCAATATAACAATGAGCCAAATATCTTGAAGTGACCCACATCTAGTCTCTTACCGGAGAAAGCTTCCTCTGGTGTCTTCATCCCAAGTGTGAAATGTAGCCTTTTATTCTGCAAATAGACCATTGTGTTACATGCCTTAGCGCACAAGTGAAGTGGTAGGCCTTGGACATGCAACATTACCCATGCTTCCCCTATAATAGTTTTGTTCTTCCTCTTGGCCACCCCATTCTGCTTTGGGTTAAGAGGTGTTGTCAACTCTCGTTTAATTATTTCCGCTACACAGAAGTCCTTAAACTCTTGAGAGACACATTCTCCATTGTTGTTTCTCCTCAAGGCCTTGATATTCTTCCCTGACTCTTTATCGACCAAAGCTTTGAACTCACAAAACTTTGTGAAGATTTGGTCCTTCTTCTGCATGAAATAAATCTAGCATTTACGAGAATAATCATCAATGAAAATCACATAATACCTTTGCTTCGCTACGGATGCCATCGAGAATGGTCCACACAAATCAATATGAATTCACTCTAAGATAGCCTCTACTTGACTGTCTCGATCATGAAAGGAAGACTTGGTGTACTTTCCCAAGGTACAACCTTTGCATGTTTCAACTTGCTCAAGTTTACCTTTGGGAATTCCTATAGATATCTGTTGCATTAACTTCAAAGCCCCATGATGCAAATGGCCTAACTGCCTGTGCCACAACTCGCCAATGTATTGGCTTTGCATCAATTTTTCTTTTGTATTCAATGCTACACAATCATCTACATCTAGTTTATAGAGATTCTTTACCCGAATCCTTATCCTCTTGGTCTGACCCATGCCTATGTGTCTTAGGAACACCTTTCCTTTCCTGAAGACAACATCATAGCCTTTGTCCTCCAACATTGCAACCGATACCAAGTTTTTCTTCAGTCCAGGCACATACATCACATTTGTCAAGTTGAGAGGAGCTCCTTGCTCCCTCTGAAAAGCAACTGTGCCCACTCCTGAAACACTATACCTTTCATCATCATCCATCTCTATGTGGATCTTGAGGTCTTTCTCCTCCAAGGCACTGAATAAATTTTTATCACTGGTCATGTGGAATGAGGCTACACTGTTAAGATACCAAACACACCCCATCATCGATGACACCATGCATGCGATGAGGGTAAAGTCCATTTTGAACTAAGAGGCTAATGCCTCACCTTCTGATCCTTCTGCAGATCCGTTCTTGGACTTCTTCGATGGGAAATTAGTCACATAATGTCCCATCTTGTGATAATTAAAGCATCTTACTTTAGACATGCCACCCTTCTTCACTCCATGAGAAGAATTCAATTTGAAATGGGAAGCCTTCCCCTTCCCTTTCCTTGCCTTACCTGCTAAGGCCAGATTTTCTTCATCATCATTCTTGGTTGAAGAACCATATCATGTGCTCCTCTTGATCTCCTCTTGCATAAGATCTGACCACAGTCATTCCCAATCTGACAGTTTCTCCCTTCCATTTATAGAGTCCTGGTAGCTATTCCAACTTCTTGGAAGGCCAAGGAGAGCAAGGCTCACCAATCATCATTGGTAGTAGTTATTGCCACACTGCCAAGCTCATCTCTATAGGTGGTGAGCTGGTTCAGATATGTGGAAATGGTATCACCCTTCTCCATCTTGATTCTTCGAAGCTTATCCTTGAGCGTCAATTTCCTCTGGTCGCTATTGTTTTGGTAGAGGTCCTTCAATGTATTCCACATTGAAAATGGAGTATTCTTCCCATGGAGACTCGAGACAATATGGTCTCGAACTACCTCAAGGATGATCTATCTCACCTTCACCACACACTTCTTCCACTCAACCAACTCTTGTACATTAGTTGAAGCTAGCTTTGGGATTTCTTGATCAATGAATACCTTCAAGCCATTGACTTCTAATACAGCCTCCATTCTATCTTTCCATGCTATGTAATTCGAGCTACCTTCCAAGGCATACTTGAGTCTCAAGCCATAGAATGCCATTGGCCAACCTTGAAGTATGATATGAATTCAATTTTCACCTGCAACCCCGAACTTCAAACTTTGAATTCTCTTCTTAGTATATTGTTCACAGCTTTGATACCATGTAGAAAATCTGTGATAGGTTAACCCGATCATGCAATATAAATCAAAGAAGAATACTATGACCTACTTCTACTATCAATTTGTGGAAGCTTAAAGATCAAGCTGAACAATATACTAAAAGAAGAAGAATCAATGGCACAATACTCATGAAAATAATTGGGGAAAGCTTCAGCTAAAAACCCCACACTATTGTATTATCATACATGGTGGAAATACACAGGAATTATACAAGGCCTTCACTCTCATAGCTAGCCAGCTCTCAGTACAATCCTCACAGATGCTCACGAGAAATCTTGGCTTCTCTCCATCCATCCTCTCTACCCTCCAAGCTCCTACTTCCTTGCGTTGTTCCTTGTGGATGATTTACCTTTACCAAGTGGAAAACCCATCCTTCAAAACTGTGCAATCCTCAAGGATAAATCCTTGACTGCATGCATGAGTTTTCTCCATGAGAAAACACATGAAATTGATATTACACTTTCCTTGGACATTTATCTCAACTTGGTCTTTCTCAAAATAGACATGCATGAGTTTCTGATGAGGGAATCTTTAGTTAACTGGAGTAGCACTAGTTGAGTGCATTAATGCATCAACTGACTGTTAACTCACTGTTAGTTCCTCAAACAGTTTGGAACTAATATAACTAGACTTAACTCAGTAAACTAAGTTAACTAATTACAACTGAAATATAACTCAAACTTAACTCCTTAATTTGAGGGATAACTATTGCCTGACTTCAGAAAGAATACTAACTTGAATTTATCCAACTAATTAATTTAAAATAAATTAATTAATTATTTCCAAAGTTGTTAAGACTAAATTCGATTTTAATTCACAATTTAATTCAAGGACAAATTAAATTGGAATATTCTTATTGCCATATTTCAATAGCAAGGTTGATTAGGATGCTGACTGGGAAGGTCGTACTGTGACGTGGCATTGATGTCAATAGGTTAACTAGGTAGTATGGATGTCAAATGGGCCAATCTCATGCTGACATGTGGCATGGAAGTACATGTGTAGTTGGTGTAATTTCATTAGTTAGTGAGTTTTAGATTAGCTAATCAGGATATGCCATGTGGCCCAACGAGAGGTTATCACGTGGCCCTTTGAATTCATGAAAAACTTTTTCAACAAAATGACTAGCCTTAGTTGGGTTCAACCCTGAGACATCTAGTGAGAAAAATGAATTTTGAACTGTTGTACCACACTTTGGTTGTTATATTGTATGGTGGGTCACTTATATTTAAAATACAACAGAGCAGTGGGTTTGAAGGGTGGGGGGAGGAGGGTGGGGGTTGTGGCGGGAGGGAGGGGAGGTTTGGGAGGGTATGAGTTACATGGCATTGTATATCATCACGACAGAAAGGAAGAAGGGGTGGGTGTTTAGCACAACCCACAATCCCCAACACACAACAAGTAACCAACAACATATGGTGCAGAGGGGCTAGGCGTGTGGCACCCATCCCGCACCCCAAACCAATGGCCATATTAAATAACATGTGACCAAGAGCGGAAGAGTTGGTAGGCGTGTGGCCTCTAGAACATGCTCTGGATAATTTTGATTTCCACATTACCACAAAAGGGAGAGGATGTTGGGGCCATGATTCCCAACTAAGTGTTCAACAAATTGCACAATTTTCGGCGGAATTTCATCACTCCCGCACCTATTTTGTTCTTAATGGTTTTTCCAAAGAGGCGAATCATTGTCTATTTTTACAATTTAGTCATTTTGTAAGAGACATAGCATATAAATGAATAAGAAGGCATATCTTAGCTATTTTCAGCCTTTTTGAGCCCAAGAAGAGCCTGCACAGGGATCTTGTGGTGTTCTGGACATAAAGGCAGCATTATGTTTTTGATTTGAGTATTGTATGTTGATGTAATTGACATTTTGTGAATATAATATAAAGGGCCAACATTAGAAGATAGACACAAAGATGTAGACTAGAAGGGGCAAACTCCATCATCAAATTATTGTTTTGTGATGCTGCCAGTTGTCTATTTTTCTCTAGTTAAATATGCAAAACTTAACTAAAATTTTAAAGTTTATGCTCTTTTGTAATTTCTATCTATTGACCGCAAGACATAAACTATCTTGCAAACTTTTTCAAGAAACCTTCAATTTTAATTTCATATTACTTTGTTATCAGAGCATGGTTTTTTTGAAGGTTTGACTTTTTTTACAAGTGTTTTTGAATGATTACAAGATCTAAGTTGAGAAGATAAGAAGGACTAGTTGAAGAGGCAAACCCTCAAATTGGTTCAGGGAGGTCTCAAAATCCAAAAGCTCCACTAGTCATGGCACATGAAGAAGGATAGGATTTGATGTCTAAGGATGAGAGAGCTTTTAAAAATGATTTCTATGATATGTTCAAGATGGTGAAAGTGTTGTATAATGGAAGGATATCAAGGTTGCAAGGAGAAAGTTATAATCAACGAAAAGGTAATGGTGTTGAGGGGAGAAATCCTCCACCTCCACCTCCTCCTTCACCTCCATCTTCACTTCCATACTCACCTCCTTCTTCACCTCCTTCAACACCTAGACATACTCCTTCTAGATATCCAAAAGGACATGCTAAGTCTCCTTTTATTAAGCTTGATGCCAAGTTTGAATTTCGTATGTACAATGGGGAACTAAATGTTGAAAATTTGGATAACTCAATTCATCAAATTGAAGTCTATTGTAGGATTCAAAATATTAAGGATGATGTTACAAAAATCCAAGTTGATTCCGTTTGTTTGGAAAGTGAAGTCCTCATCTGGTGGTAGGCCAAAACTCAAGAATATTTCAAGCAAAGTGGTAAAATTATCTCTTCTTGGAATGATTTTATAGTTGCATTGTGATGTAAATTTTATCCATTAGCTTATATGCAAGAAACAATTATGGATTGGAAAATTTTTAGACAAGCTAAAGGTCAGAGTGTCCAAATTGAAACAATAATATTGAAGAAGAGCTTTAATCTTGGGTGTTGATTTGTCTTCACAAGACATTTTCCTTAAATACATAGGTGGATTACATAGTTATTTGGGACATATTATATCTATGTTCAATACCACCAATCTAGATGAAGTATGTGTTCAAGAAACTCATTTGAAGTTGTTAACCCTTATGACAAGATGTTTCAGGAACCTGAAGGGTTTCCTTCTAAGAGATGAATCCAAGATGAGATTCACTTACAACAGGATGCACCATTTCCAAATATTGGCATGTATAGAATGTGAGTTTTGGACAATGCAGAAATCAAGAAGTAAATTGAAGAGCTGCTTGACAAAGTTTTCACGAGGCCTAGCACATATTATTGTGGGTCTCCTATTGTCTTAGTTCCAAAGAAGGATGGTACATGGCACATATGTGTGGATTTTAGAGCTTGGAACAAGATTACAGTAAAGAATAACTATCCTCTTCCTCTTATTGATGATTTTCTATACCAGTAAAAGGATGTTGTTTAATTTACTAAGTTATATTTGAGAAGAGGTTATCATCATATAAGGGTTGCTAAAGATAATATTTGGAAAATTGCTTTCAAGACAAAACAAGGTTTGCTTGAATGGTTTGTTATGTTGTTTGGGATTTGCAATGCACCTAAAATGAGATTTATGAATGATGTGTTGAAACCATTCCTTGATGATTTTGTCTTTGTTTACTTAGATGATATTCTAATTTTTCAGTAAGAGTTGTGAAGAGAATTTCAAGCATGTGAAACAAGTTTTAGATGTCTTGAAGAAAGAGTGGTTGTATTTGAATATGTCTAAGTGTGAATTTGGGAAAACCACTTTGGTTTATTTGGGTCATATTGTAGGAGATGGTGAATTGAAAAATGATCCCTCAAAAGTTGAATTCATTGTGAATTGGCCTAAACCCAACAATTTAATAGAAGTTAAAAGCTTTTTAAGAGCAACCCAATATTGGAAAAAAATTATAGCTAACTTCTCACTCATTGCAACATCATTACATGCTTTGACAAATGTGAAAAAGGTTTTTTCATGGATAGGAAAGAAACATAAATCCTTCGACACATCGAAAGATAAAATCGGTATAACATTAGTTCTAGCACTTCCATATCTTAATTAGCCATTTGAGATTCAAACCAATGCAAGTGATTATGCTATGGGAGTAGTTTTGATGCAACATGGTAAGCCTATTCGTTATCATTCTGAAACATTTACCAATGAAGTTATTAGCTATCCAACTTATGATAAATAGTTGTATTCTTTGGTACAAAGCGTGAATAAATGGAAGCACTATTTTACGGCAAAAGAAACAATTATTTCATATTGACCATCAACCTTTGCAATATTTACAATCACAAACCAAGCTACAATAAGCTAGACATTTCAGATGGATGGGATTCCTACAACAATTTCATTTGGTAATCAGGTGCAAGAAATATATATACAACAAAGTTGTTCATATGTTATCAAGGTCTATTGTTAATGCATCAATCATTCTTAAGCATAACTCAATAATGCATGAAATTTATATTGAAAAATATTCTCAAAATGATGATTTTAAAGATGTTCATGCAACTTTGAGTCTAGGTAATCATGTTGAAGAGTTGGACTGTCACTAGTCACAAACTTTCTTACAATACAATAGCTAAATTCCATGGGTGGATGAATAACATGGGTGAATTCCACTTACAATACCATGGGTATATTCCATGAGTGGATAAATACCATGGGTCAATGAATACCATGGGTAGAAACCAATTTCCATTCGCATCAAGTTGCATGCCTACAATCATTCAAAGCACTCATCTATGCAAGTATCTCCATTTGAAGCTTGTTTGGTATATTTTCCAAAGTCTCCTTTGGATTTCATGTTTGGTAAAGATTATGCAGTAGATAGACATATTTTTGATGTGGAAAAAGCCAATCATTTCATTGAACAAATTAAGATAACGCATCAAAGAGTACAACAGAAGTTTGATAAAGAAAATCCCAGTAAAAGGCAAGACATGACAAGCATTGGGTTGATCATGATTTCCATGTGGGAGATCAAGTTTGGTTGTACATCATCAAGGAAAGACTTAAAGGTGAAGGTGAAAATATCAATCCAATCAAATATGGTCCTTTCAAAATCTTGGAGAATATTGGTGAGAATGCTTTCCAATTAGATTTACCACCTTACATGCAAATTTATTCTGTTGTGAATGTCAAAAATTTGATATTGTATGAACCTCCTATGATTCATGATCATCGCGAGAATGTTCAGGTTACATCTATTGAAGAATTTTCTCCTAAATATTTAGATGAGTTACAAGACGACTCAATTATTTACAGGAGAATAAGGACTTCATGGAGAGGCAATGTGGAGTATCTTTGGGTGGGGCTCAAAGGTAACAATCCATGTAAAGAAAGGTGGATTGAGATCAAAACAGTGAGGGAGTTATACCCTCACATACTTTCTAAATAGAAATAGAATTTTGGTGGTCCAAACATTTCGAGTGGGGATGAATGATCCAGGGAATAAAAAATATCCTCAAAAATAAAAGTGTTTGAAATCTCTCAAAACGGGCACTGAATCATAGAACTCATCATTCTAATTCTAACAATGCTTGAATCATTTCAATGTGATATCATATGTGAAAGTTATCATGTTCTGAAATTTTTGGAAAATAGCTAAAAATTCAACTTGTAGGGTTGATTGAGCTATGGACTGGGAAGTTTGTATAGTGACATTGCATTGATGTTAATAGGTTAACTGGGCAGTGCAGATTTTAGATGGGCCAATCCCGTATTGACACATGGCATGGTTGTATAGGTCTAGTTGGCAGAATTTCATTGGTTAGTGAGTTTCGGATTATCCAATTAGGAGGCACCACATGGCTCAATGGAAAGGCACTTCATGGCCCTCATGATTCCTGAAAAAAATTGTTAATAGACTAACCAACCTTGATGGGGTTCAACCCTGAGACTTCTGGTGAGAAAGCTTACCATATAACAGTTGGACCACGTGTTGGTTCTTGTATTGTATGGTGGGTCATTTATATTTAAAATACAACGTCGGTGGTTTTTCATTGTATATGACCATGGAAGAAAGGTGGAGGGGGCAATAAGTTATCCCAACATCCAGTCCCCAACACACATCACGCAGCCAACGGCATATGGTGCAGAGGGGTGGGTTGTGTGGCACCCTACCAAGTTCATATTAAAAAGCACATGGCTAGGAGAGGAATGGTTGGTGGGAGTATGGACTCTAGCTCATACCCCTTGTGATTTGGATTGCCATGTGACCGTAAGAAGGGGTAGAAGTTGGGGTCGTGGTTCCCAACTAAGTGTTCAAGAAATTGTAAAAATTTTGGCAAAATATTTGTCACTCCTATGCCAAATTGTCACCTAGCAGTCCTACCAAAGAGGAGGTTCATTGCCTGTTTTTGTAGTTAGGTAATTTTGTAAGACATATAGTAGAGAAAGGAAAAAGGAGGCCTATTTTGCCAAGTTTTAGCCTTTTTGAGCTGAAGAAGAGCCTACAAAGGGGTTTTTGGGTGTTCTAGACACAATGGAAAATTTATCTTTGTGATTTGAGCATTGTATGTTAATGTAATTGACATTCTAAGCATATAATAAAAAGGGATAACATTGGGAGATGGACCCGGATATGTAGCCTAGGAGGGGTGAACTTTGTCATCAAATCATTGTTTTGTAATGTTGCATGTTGTCTATTTTTCTCTGATTAAATCACCAAAACTTAACTAAAATTTTAAAGTTTATGCGTTTTTGAAATTTCAATCCATTTCCTACAGCACATAAACTAGCTTGCAAACTTTTTCAAGAAACCTTCAATTTTAATTTTAGTTCAAATAACAAAGTTCTTATCACAAAAGATAGGATTTGGCTCCTTTTGAACATTTGAAAGATCCTTCAATAGTCTTCTTAGCCACATTCCTTGACAAGTTACTAAAGTTGTAGCTACATACTCTCCCTCTACAGAAGATATTGAAATCATGGGTTGTTTCTTGGATGCCCATGAGAAAAGATTAGTTCCTAGGCGAAAATCATACCATGAGTTGCTTTTGCGATCATCTAAATTTCCTACATAGTCATTGTTTGTAGAGCCTTAAAGTGAGCAATCTTTAGAATGTGTGTATAATATGCATGATGAGTTGTGGTATGGCATCATGGATGTTGCAACTCCCAAGACCCTCAACATGAATTATCAACCTATGGTTCATACAAAATTAGAGGTCGCAATCATATATGCACAGTAGGTCAAGTTCTACTCATGTCACCCTCAGTCATTGGATCAGATCAAGGCATGTAGAGACCACTCCTTCAACTAACTACAAAGAGAATTAGCCTAATTGCAGGGATGAAAGTGCCACACTTTAGATGTGGAGACTAATTGTAATTGTAGGAAAGGTAAATACTACACTAACTACAGAAATAAACCATGCTAATTTACTTGAAAATTAGTCAAATCAACATTCTACTTATAGAATGTAAATGATTAATCTAATTGCAAATTGTTTGGAAATAAGAAATTCAATCTACAACACATAACTAGGAAATTTAAAAACTAAGTCTAATCTACTTGAATTAAACAACTTCCCTTCATGTCACCGAGTGTAAGATGACTTTAACCTTAACAAAAGGGTCTTTACTCACTACGTAAGATAATACTCATTGTGATTCAAATGTGAAAATATTCGTCCTAATTCTTTTTGTTGTCTAGTGCTTCCAGTGGATGAATGATGGGTCTAGAGTGCTCCTTGGGTCTCCCAAATCATGGATTCATAGGTTGGAGATCATTATTCAATCTCAAAATGAAAAAAATCAAGGTCTTAGAGAAACTTTGGTTGTTTTTGGGCTATGCTACTAGACTCCTATAGGTTTCTATAGGAAACCATATTTTGCTATAAGATTGCCCTGTTTTGCTACGATATTGGGTCTGAGAGCTTTTTGAGGGAAAGGAATGTGTTTTGAAGGTGGAGTAAGGTTTATGGGGGTGGATGAAGGATGTGTGATGCCTTTCTCCAATCATAGCACTCCTCAAAGGCCCATCTTGCACAAAAATAGATGTCGGCGTTGTCCTTAATTGACCCTAAAAAGATCGTATCGGTGGCAAAAATTGAGAGCAATATGAGGTGTCCAGTATGATGATGGTATGTACAAAATGGATGTGGATGAGTGTGCCACCCCTTTCATTTCATTGAAGGCCCCAACAAAGTAACAACCACGAACATACGTCTAATGATCCATATTGCAGAAAAATTAACGAAAGTGGAAAGGATGAGTTGAGTTTTATTTCTTCTATTCTATCCTACAACATGCATGTAATCCATTTTCCAAATCATGATATTAACTTCTAAGATGTAGAAACCAAGCATGAAAAATAAATTCAATCCAAAGCCTAGGAATTTTCAAGGAATCATAATTACATATTTTTGGCTTGTTGTTGTAGACTCATCAATCACACTCCCCACAAGAGAGGTGGTGATCAGACCTATAACTACAAGTTTTCCAATCTAATTCCTACTTACAAAATGAAATAAATATAACAAATTTAACAAGAAAATAGGAAAAATAAATGAGAAGGACTAAATCCTCTGGGTTGGGCCCTAGCCTAAGGTTTTCAACCCTCCTAGGCTAACTAATATGTAGACCAACAAAAGACAATTTATTAACAAAAAATAGAGTGAAAATACATAATTTGAAAATGGAGATAACAATCTCAAGTACCTTTTGTTGGAGAGGTAAATCCCCTCTACGGATAGAGGCGATCCCTACTAGCCCAGAACGGGTCTAGCAACAATCAAACAATGCTATCACGCAAGTTCCTAATTGCAAATAGAAAGGTAGGTGATGAAGACCTACTTGAATTCCAATGCTTTCGTTTGTAGAAGAGATGTCGCCCACATTCCTTTGCCTTGGCCGGTCACAATCCTCCACTATCCTCGTGAATGGACACCTGCACACAAAGAGAACAACACAAACACAAGCGTGAAATCTAATATATGCAATTATACATTAGTCAGGAAGGACATAATTCAACATTAATCACCACAACAATGAGAATGGAACCATAATGATAGTCATCTATTATTAATATTCAACAAAGGAGAATACAACCAGCGTCCTGACGTCAAGTCCTCCTTTGGCTGGGTGCTCAGCTACACAAGTCTTGCAAAGCTTGAGGGGGTGAGGGACAAGCCTCTCTCTCTTTGGTAACAAGATCTCCTTACTTAGGTTAAGCCTTATGGACACAAAGAAGGCTCTTGCAACTCTAATCTCTTGATGTCTTCCTTTCAGCACAAGTATAATTACCACAGGACTAGAACTAGCTTGCCCAAGGCATGGAGACAAGCTTTTATAGATGAAGAGGAGAAGATAAGCTCAATCACAACAATAATGGATTTGGCCTCATCACTTGGAAACTTCTATGGAATGGTGGCAAACTAATTCCCATTCAAGGAGATTTGAAGCCAAACCATCTTCACTTAACTTGGATGCAGTTGGTGAATAAGTTGGATAGAACTTTCGGAGATAGATTGGTTAAAAACTTTGCCCAAAAAGGTTGGCGGACAAAGCGCCAATGGCGCGCCCCTTTTATAGGATTTTCCCCATTGGCGCGGGCATAACACAGTGGGCCAACTCTAATACAAAAAGGGTTGCTTTTAAGGGCAAAGAGCAGGAGATGTCTTAAGGGTATATGAAGCTCATGTTCAGAGGTGAATAATGCAAGTGGTTTCAAGCCTTGTCACTTCTCACAAGTCCCTGAATGAGTCCTCCAAGGTGCAGGAGAGGGGTAACAGGGACGGTGACAAACAGTGACAAATTACTGTGTAACAGATGCCCCCTAAAGCATGAGGCCTGAGAGAGAGAGGAGTGAAGCGCTTTACAAGAACATGCCTGACTGAAAACACTGCCGCCGGAGAACCTGCGAAAAGAAGTACAACTGATATCTCAAGTACATGATAGATGTGGTATGGGCACAGCCATCCGTAACAGAGTATATACAACTGAATCCCAGGTATGGACGCAGCCATCTGATGAAGATCTATAAATGGACTCAGGTATGGTCGCAGCAATCCAATAAATGAGTCATGTAATGATTACAATAATCCACAAAATGCAACCCGGATTTCAATATGCACAACCCGGGGTCTTGCGCTTCCAACTCGACCCGAACATAGTACAAGTCCAAGCATGTGAATATAGGAGTCGAAGTCGAACATGCATGAACATCGTCTGATTACCAGTCAATGATTAAAACTGTTAACAGACGCGAGAGGGGCCACCAATAATGACGATGGTCCTCAAGGTACTATAGGTACAATCCACGGCATGTGAATCAATGATCTGGTGTTGAACACCCGTAGAATCATCCGATCGGAGGCCAATGATGAAAACCTCTCGTCGAACACGAAGAACCTGCCATTGAGGCATGCAGGCTCCAAGGTACCTGAAGGGAGTGTCTAGGTCATCTTCTTGGATAATGAACTGAAGTCGACAGGAAGTGATCTTGATCGAAGGTGGGCCATAATGTTTCCCACATCATCGACACGAGACAAAGAAGGACAACATGTTTTGTGTGAGATATCGGAGGGAGGTTGAGTATTCTGCAGAGGTCAACTTCTCTTGAACATATCGGTGGCACAACAGCGGATTTGGCAGTATTTGATATCAAATGATCAGGGGTCATGGCGACAAGGCAATGAGCAGATGAATGGTCAAATAGGATAGCCCAAACTCATGGAGGCAAATGTGAAATGAGATGAGATGTCCCCACCCAGACACGAATGCAGAAAGTGCCATGTTCAAGAGCGACATACTGCCGACGACGACAATTATGGTTCCTTTATTCCCCCACCATTTCTGGCGAGTACCCCGGTTATTTTTGGATGGCAAGCTTGACGGGGATAACATATGCTTGAATGGTGTCATTACGATGAAACCCGATGTCATTAAAGTTTTAACGAGTCTAACAAAGGAAAAAACTCGGCGTCTTTTCATGTTTAGAGAGTTTGAAAAGACAGCAAAAAGAAAACTCCAGGGGTGTCCTTTTTCATAAAGTTGTGTCTCTCGAGCTCGAAAAAGTATCAAACTATGCTCGAAAGAACCACCCAGCCATTACGACCAAGAGTACTTTTCGCAAGTAGTGACACCGACCTGAAAAAGTAAAAAAATGATCGATATCACGTCGTTTTGTAACCATTAACGAACCTGAAACGACAAAGGCCCGACGATCTTTTCATTTTTTATACGGTCGGAAAGGAGTTTAAAGACGACCGCCTCTTATTTACGTTTAACGAGTCAAGAGGGATAACTCGGAAATCTTTTCATCTTTGAACGGTCAGAAAAGAGCTGAAAGAAGACCTCCATTTTTATTCTCTTTAACGAGTCAAAAAGGAAAAAATACTCGGCAATCTTTTCATATTTTACTAGTTAGAAAAGAGCTTAAATGTGACTCGGGTATGGGTTCATTTTTAGACAAGCTTGAACCATGGAGAACTCTGCTTGGATTCGGTTTCATGTTTACACAAGCTTGAAACGAAAAACTATGCTTGTTATACGTTCGCATGCCCCCAGCATAATGATGCAAAACGAGGTACATGCCCCCCAAGCTTCATTGCATTCAACAAAGTGGATGGAATGAAGGTTCACTTTCGAGATCTTGGAAAGACTCGACTTGTATTTTACGAGATCTTAAGAAAAGACTCGATTGGAAAGGAGGAATTGTTTCATTTTTTAATGAGGTTGACACAGTAAAAGAACTATCCTCATAACC
>APFE031509009.1:39526-54368 GCA_000404065.3 Pinus taeda | reverse complement strand
TTATGAGGAAGAAATTTAATGAGTAAAAAAATATAACTTACTTGTTACTACAAGGAAAAAATGTAATTTTTTCACATGACAAGAAGTAGTATTATTGATATTACATTATGTGTAATTCATTCTATGATCCACTTACATGTGATATTTAAAGTAAAAATATATTTATAACAAAAAATAGTTTACTTATGACCATAAGTAAAATATTTCAATGTCGATATTAAATGACAGAATTTTAGAGATACTTTATATAGAGAAAACTAAAGTAATTTAAATTAATTTTTTTCTTATATTTTCACTTTAGTGAGAAAGATTGAGAGAATTTTTATTCCATTAATAGTTTCTTTCTAACTCAATGTATGAGGGATATTTGTAAAATTTTCAATATTTAATATGGATTTGAGATGTAATATTTTTAGAAAATATTAATAATAATAATTAAATTTATACATATAAAAAAAATATGAGGGGGCATATTTGAAGGTTTTAATACAGAGAACGTGAATTATAAATAAAATATTTCAATGTCAACTACATATATATTATACTAGTTGTCTAGATGCCTAAAGGACCAAATATTTAGTTCACTCAAAAAGACATTTGAATCTCAAGAGATTTGATGGCTATCGACACTTGGTAAATCCAAAGTTAAGATGGATCTAGGTTTCATTCGTAAAAATATTGACTTAACTTTTTTAAATTTAACAATAGATTGAATTTTATAGACCAATATTAAATCAGTTAATTTGCATTTTTGAATAATTTATTACTAGTACTATTTTATATTGAAAATTGAATGAGTTAAACATTTTCATCTTTTTAAGAACTAATTAAATTATTAAAGCTACCTTTAATTATTTTATCCTTGTGAGTATTGAAATATTTTACTAAGTAAGTTAGATTAAATATCAATGAACTATTTAAGCTATAGAAAAATATTTATCGTAATTTTAGAATCATAGTTTCAACCATACTAAACGTCATTAGCTAGCATACAAACCTAATAATCTAATTCGGTATCATCATCATGATCACATATAACAAAACACAGATTTTAATCTAACATCGTCACCACACAAATCCTCAAATTAATATAAATATCATGTCAAATAATTGTTGTCATGTACACATCTATTTGCAAGCACATTAAATTAACATATCTAACATGACCTAATAATATACATATCAACACCAACATATAAATTAAGCACATAAAAATGAACAATGTATATATATATATGTATATATTATATATATTATATTTATATTATTATATTATTATATATATATATTATTATATATAGAGGAAGTGAAATAATTATAAGATCATGAAGTCAAATAAGTGCAATCAAATATCTGATACAACAGATGTAGTAGTGCCTGCAACCTGGTCTGAAGTATAAGACGATGGATGGTCAACTACTTCCTGATCAAGTACGTATGTCAAACTGAATTGAGATGGAGGAATAAGAGGTGCCTGGGCTATAGTAGAAGCTGGTTGGTATGTAGGATAAGGTGGGCGGTCTTCTCTATTAGGAGAAACATACAACAAATCCACTACCTCTAGCATCTTATCATCATCAGATGATTGAAGAGCAGGTGTACTACCAGAATCATTACTGACACCCCGACAACCATGATCCGATGGGGTAGCAACACCGAAATAATAATCATCACTATCCTCATGATCATGATCATGGTCATCACCCTCATCATCATGATCATCGTCATCACCCTCATCGTCATCATGAGCACTCACAACTAATGGATGTGTTGTTGCATGATGCCCTACGACCCTCATCAGTACTAGTAAAGTACTAGATCTGATGTGATGTTGCATAAGAGACATCAAATCCCACGGAAAATCCATGTAGAGATCCATGAGGCCTCATGGGGAGAACTCCCTACTGAACAAAAACTATAGCCAATCTATCACATCAGTCCATCTGAAATCGCATAACAATCCTCGTCCCCCAGACACCCATGCCCCCATAAGGATGTGCCTCACCCTCTTGGGCCTTGCCCATCTCCTCATCTCCTCCAACTCGCGGTCGGGGAGGAAGCAAGTCCCCATCATATGAGATAATGTCAACAAAATATATATCACACAAAAATAATTAGACAATTTTAGTAAATAATTTAAGAAAACAAGTTAAAGAACACGCTAGAATAAATTTTATTCTAATTCATTAAAACAAGAAAATGAAATTAGATTAAATTAAAGAAAAAACTAATATTACCTCTATCGTCTCAAGGCTCATCCACTATGAAGAATATTTTTGGACACCCTCTCCAGTCAGTCCTCGTGTATGGATACTCTGACACGACAAACACATGGTCATCCACATGGGCCAGTAGTGCTAGTGCCTCATCTGGAATCGTGGTCAAAAAGTCCAACATGCCCCTCTTGGCCGTCATTTTCGCCCACATGCACAACCTATCCCCAATGATTGACCTAGGACGGAGAAAATAAAATGTAAGCCTCATCTCAAGAATCCTCTCAATAAATAAACAAAAAATCTTAGAAGAAAAAGGGAAGGCCTCCCTCCCATGTATCGACAATGCACAACATTTATGTGAAGTCATGCAAAACATTCTCAAAAAAATGGTAGACCATTTGATGCAACATGGCGCCAAAATCAAAGAATCAACATAATGCAAAAGAGGGAAAATAATGTTTTGCCCATCACCACAAGAATGTGCAATGGTGTTGACTACTAATGAGAGGCATCTAGTCTCCTCTATCACAAAAGAAGAAATTCGTAGATTTCCACCAAAGACCTGAAAATGTGATGGACAAACTGCATGAGGGCCAACCTATATTTAAGTGTATGTAAGTTTACTCTCAACTACAACAACATGGAGTACATCAGGGAACTGGGGAAAATCCTCCCTTCTCCTTGATAGGCTGGTGATAAAGTATATGTTTTCCTCAATGGGCCTATACCACAACTCAGAATGAACATGGAAATCTTATTACTGAATATTACATCAGTGGATCATATGAGCCAATAATATATAGTGTGCCTTCAAGGATGTACCCTCTTTCTAGTACTTGAGGAGTCCTACATTCCTCAAGAGCACTCAGGTCACTGGAGTAATAGGGTGAGGTTATAAATCCCCCCCTCTCTCTCATTTGCCATGGTCGGACCATATTGTATGGGTATGCCTACTACTCTTGCTCCTACTCCCTCTGGTGACATCTCTGCTACATGATTGACATATAAAATTGATCATCCTCATACATAAAAATCAATTATTTTTATTAATTGAAACATGTATTTATAACTATGGAAAAATCAATTTCAATTAGAAAAGAATATATAGTTATGGTGCACTCAAAACATATTTATGCACCGGTGCCAATGTGTTTACAACTATAACCACACTATTAAGGGTGCACAAATAAGTATGACGCATTGCAGGTGTTTCAAAAACTTAACTTTTCATAACTCTACTGAATACTTGTGTACTAGTGCGCATGTATAACCTGTTGGAACTAGTACAGTACATTCAAGTTATTGAATGCACTGAGCTATAGGAATGTTTTTAAATATTTATTTGTTGAGTTTGGTAAATATAAACGCATTAAGAGTTACACATTGACAAAAAATATGTTTCATCTTTCATGGTGTGTTTATATTTACAAAACACACTTCCATTATGTTCTCACACCACAATGTGGTGCACCCTATAAATTTATAGGGTGTACCGCTACGAGTGCGAGCCGAACATATCAAGTGCACTATGCGTCGAATATATTTTTTTTGCAAAGGAAATGAGAAATCCAACCTAATTTTCTATTCTAATCTTCTAAAATCTTAAATTAGAAAGAAACATAGAGATTACCTCGAAATTTGGTCATTGGGGAACCATTATGGACACATAATAGAGAAAAACAAATTTTCACACTGTGTGAAAATATTCGAAACTCAAACAGTGAGCACGGTAGTAAAAGGTGGTGAGAAAGAGAAGTACTGATGTTAGGGAACTTGCATGTGGAAAGAGTGGCACCGTGATTTAAATCTCTTCCACACTGTCGATGGTAAAAATAAAAATTACGGCCAGAAGGGTTCTTGTTAATTAATACTCTTTCGGTGTGTTTCACGAGGTGCACCAGGGCGGGCTATATCCAAAAGCATTGTGTTTTCTTTAGTCTAAAATTATCATGGTGATTTATGGAGATGCCTCGGGGATTGATGTTACTAGTAACGCACCAGTGTTGTGGTTTTATAATAATGCCAATATTTTTTTAGAAATTAAAAATCGTCTATCGATATGATTTATAAGATGCCCCAGGGCATTGTTATATGTTTACCGCACCAAGACGTCATTGTTGAATAACATCAGTATGTTTTACTATATGAAGGAGTCTAGTGTTAGAAAATATTCAAGAACTGGTGCGTTTGGATATTTAGCGCACGATGGTTTTTTATTTTTCAAAAAAAAGAAATTCTGCGGTCCACCATGTTATATGTAGCTCTGGTGCATGCATGCATAATAAAGTATCGGTGTTCTTGAATAATTTAGATGCACCATCAAAGAAACATCCAATAAAACATCCACCCACCCACATCCACTACAAATGGATTTTTGGGATATTTTTATAAGGGTCTCCACAAAAACCTCTGCTAGAAGATCTTTTCCTTATACTGTCCAAAAGTATTCCTACAAAAAATTCCTTAGAATATACTTTGGTATCTACCATTAAAAACATGCCCATCAGACACAGTTCCACTGCACAAAGGTCCGCTTGGCCCTTCATGGCTCGACCTCCATCTCCCTTCTGAACGACATTAGCATGGTTTAATTAGATTTCAGGCCATTAGACTTTACAACATCCTATTGAAGTCTGGAACTGCACGGACTCAACACTAGAGGAGTTGCCCGGTTGGAAACCCGATAAGCTTCTTTTCCATTTTTGGAAGTCCTGACTGGAATTTTGGATTTAGTTATCCTTCATGAGGTGATGCTCCACCAAATGCAGACTTGATTTGAGAAGACGATCTTTTTGTGTTTTTTTAATTATTTTTTCTTTCTGAAAATATGAAGAGAACACAATGCATGACCTTAATTTAAATGCAACTCTTACTCTAAGCTACTTATGTATATACAAACCTAGAGTTAAACTTATGTTGATGGAAACAAAAGATGAATAGTAAATTTGAAATTTGAAGATTAATCGAAAAACTTTTATTGAAAGAATAGCTACATATACAATATTTATAGTTTTTCCAAGAACAACCAAATGAATTAATCAAACGATATGCATGTGAAAATAATGATCATTTGCAAGATATCAATCTACAAAAGGGATGTCTTTAAGTTTCACTGCAAGTTAGTAAATAAAATGTCTTTAAATGATTTGAAACAAAGTTAATACAATGTGGAGCATCCACACACATATAACTAACAATATGTAAGTTTGAATAAGGAAGATGAACAAAATAATTAATAGAGTTAAATATATCAGTATAACATCCATTCATGTAAACTTAAAAGTACAAAAAAAAAAAAACAACTTATTCCATATATAATTAACAACATGTAAGTATGAATAAGGAAGATGAACCAAATAATTAATAAATTTAAATCTATTAATATAACATCACTAACATCCATTCATCTGAACTTAAAAGTACCACCATAAAGATTAAAAAAAAAGAAAACAACTTATTCAATATAGCGCAAAAGAACATTAGATGACTAATGTTTATTCAAAAGAATGAATAACAAGTTGATTTGCAAAAGTTTCCTTTTTATCAAGTATAAGATATAACATGTTATATAAAAAGAGAAAATAATTTTGCAATTTATATATTATATATATAATATATAAATAAATGTTAAAAGAAGACTTATATCAAAAGGATCACACAATATGTATATGAAAGACTAATAAATAGAACACGAATTTCAACCAAATATAACGCATATTATGGTATCAATAACAAATACTTGGATTATAGGTGTACATGAAATATATCAGGTAAGGTTTGAACAAGTCATAACGTTTGTAAAATGACCAGGTCAAATAAATTATTAGTTTAACCTTCATAAAAGAAAGAAGCTAAAAAAATAAGTCGCTAAAATATTTATAGATCAGAAATGGTTTGCATACAGTAAAACTACTCTGACCTCCAAACACATGAAAACAATGAATATTAACACCAACTCTGGGCTTATGCTATGAAGAAATTGGTCCAAGTAGGAGATACAGTAAAACGACTCCGACCTCCAACACATGAAAACAATGAATATTAACACCAACTCTGGGCTTATGCTATGAAGCAATTGGTCCAAATAGGAGAATAATCCAAACGAAAAAAATATGCGCATGAAATAAAGCCCAACAATTTCAGATCTCTGAACCACCCCGCAATTTAGGATCCTTTGACTTTATCTAACTGCACCCACTTCACCAAACGCTTTCCCAACTTCAGAAAAGATGTCTCTCCAATAACCAATCAATTTTAAACCAAAACTCAGTTTATATTCGAACTTGAAATGGCATATTGTAACTGCTCCTCATTTACGAATCGACTTGGTGCTTTCTATTGATCCGAACCTCCGCTAGATTCTATACCCTCTCCATTTTTGCGTGCAACTTGGCATAGACTTTTGGAAAAACAACCTTTGAAAAACCTACAGGAATTGTGGATTTCTCTATACCTTCTTCCTCTTCCTGTATCATCCTACAAACACAATCAAAATGGAGATCAACAAACAAAGGTATAACTATGGAAATTTGGTTGGAAAGGCAAAGGAGACAAGGCATGAATTAACACAAAACATGAGCTGCTGCTCTTCTATTGATCACACAAAACATGATAATTACAATGAACCAGATGAAGGGTATTTAAGCCTTTTCGACTGGACACTCGCCTAAAATATCTTGACATGCAACTACATGCAATCACACACTCAAAGTAGTCTATCACTTAACTTGACTTGACTCTACACTCAGAGACTCAACCACTCAATAACTCAGTTAAACACTCTTTTATGTTTAGCCAACTCCTCATGGAGGAGTAATTATCTTATTTTAACACTCCCCTTAATTACGACTATTAAACTAAAACATGTCTCATGACAACTCAAACATGCATGCTGGTCTATGTATTAGTTAGGCTTACAACACCCAAGTTTCTTCTACGAAACTCAAACACATCTTGTGCTAATGAATTAGTAAATATATCAGCGAATTGACCACTAGATTTACAATGCTTCAAGTGAACTTCTCCATTGCTCACAAGTTCTCTAATAAAGTGATATCTAGTATCAATATGCTTGCTCTTCTGATGAAACACACTATTCTTGGATAGTGCAATCGTTGAGGTGTTGTCACAATATATTGATGTTGATCTTTGTTATTTCTGCTTGAGTCCATCAAATACTCTTCTTAACTATACAGATTGACATGTTGCTGATGTTGCTGCTACATATTTTGTTTCTGCTGACGAAAGTGTCAGAATGGGTTGCTTCTTAGATGCCCATGAAATCACACCCAAACAAAGATGGAACACAAAACCAGAAGTGCTCTTTCTATCATCCAAACTGCCTACAAAATCACTATCTGTGTATCCAATCAAATCTTTATTTTATGTGCTTGCATACATTATTCCACAATCTCTAGTTCCTGCTATGTATCTCAGAATTCTTTTTCCTGCACTCCAATGTGTGTCTTTTGGAGTCTCCACAAATCTGGAAATTAAACTCACTCCTTGCATGATATTTGGTCTTGTAGCTGTGAAATACATGAGGCTACTAACCAATTTTTTTAATAGAATTGGATTGACATATGATCCTTCATCGTCCTTGCTTAACATTGTACCTGTTGCAACTGGTGTAGGGACATGTTTGCAATTTTCCATCCTGAATATTTTCAACAAATCTTTGGCATATTTGTTTTGACAAACGAAAATCCATTTTTCAGATCGTTCAACTTCTATGCCAAGAAAATATTTCATGACACCAATATATGTCATCTCAAATTCTTTCATCATGGCTACTTTAAATTCATCTATCTCAAAATCACCTGTAAAAATCATGTCATCAACATATAAGAAAACAATCAAAATATTTCCATGCTCATTTACCTTTGTGTACAATGTAGGCTCAATGTTGCTTCTGCAAAATCCATTCTTAATCATGTAGTTGTCAATTCTATTATACCAAGCTCTAGGCGCTTTCTTCAGTCCATAGAACGCTTTCTTCAACCTGTAAACTTTCTCTTCATTACTGTCAACTTCATATCTTAGAGGCTATTGCACAAATTTCTTCTTCTAGAGTTCCATTCAAAATGGTTGATTTCACATCCATCTAATATACTTTCCACTTATTCTGAGCCACTATGGCTAGAACTGCTCTTACAGTATCCAATCTGGCTATTGGAGCAAACATTTTTCCAAATTCTATTCCCAATTTCTGCGATAATCCTTTTGCTCCAAGTCTAGCCTTAAATTTGTCAATTTCACCTTTCTCATTCAACTTTGTCTTGTACACCCACTTCACACCAATGAGATTTTTGTCCTTTGGAAAATCAACCGAATCCTGTGTATCATTCTTTTCAATAGCTTCAATTTCTTCATCCCTGGTTGCACCCAATTTTCATCTTTGATTTCTTCATCAAACGAAGAAGCTTGGAATGACAACAATGCACAATTTGAACTAACATCCAAATCATCATAAATGTCTTTCAAGCTTATCATCATTCTCTTACCATTGCTTGATTCATCACCTGATTGATTGCTGGGAAAATCTTGATCTGTTGATCTGCTTGAAGATCCATGCTGCTCCGAAAATCTTGGAGTCCTTGTTGGAGTGTCTCTGTTTGGTGTGTTCACCTATGATTCTTACTGCTCCTTTTCTGCTACATCATCTTCTTCCATCAGTGGCACTTGTGCATCAACTATTCTATCTACAGTTCCATTCCATGACTCTTGTTCCTTGAACACAACATCTCTCCTAATTATGGTATTATTTGTGACCGGGTTATACAATTTGTGAACTTTTGATTGCTCACTATAACGAGCGAATATGCATTTTTCACTTTTCTCATCCAATTTTCCTCTTTGTTCCTTAGGCACATGTGCATAAGATACACATCCAAATACTCTGATATAAGATATGCTGCAATACATACCTGACCATGCTTGTTTTGGTACTCTGTCCATTACACTTTTTGTAGGAGATTTGTTGATCACATAAATAGCACATATAACTGCTTTTACCCAATACTCATTAGATAAGTTTCTACCTTTCAACATGCTTATTACCATGTTCATAATTGTCTTGTTCTTTCTCTCTGCTACACCATTCTGCTACGGTGTGTACCTAGTTGTAAACTGTCTTCTAATCCCATGTTGTTTGCAGTAATCATGGAATGCCTTTGAGTCATATTCTCCACCATGATCTGACCTCAATACCTTGATCTGTCGATCACTTTGGTTCTCTACTAAGGCTTTGAATTCTTTGAACTTTGCAAAAGTTTCACACTTCTGCTTCAAGAAGTAAACCCAAGTCTTTCTGTTGTAGTCATCAATGAAAGTGAGGAAGTAACAACTTCCACCAATCGACTGTGTCCTCATAGGTCCACACAAGTCATGTATGCACTAGCTCAAAAGGTTGTTTTTCTTTGTATGTAACTCCCTTTGGAAAACTTTCATGATCTTGCTTTCCTAAGATGCAACACTCACAAGTACTAACAAGTTCTTTAATGGGAAGTAATCTGCTACCCATCTGTTTCTGCTGCAACAATCTTAAACCAAGAAAGTGCATGTGTCCAAATTAAAAGTGCCATAACCAATAATCATCAGAACATGCAAGTGTAAAAAAACTCACCTGACCACCGTAATTCAAAATTAGAGGAAAGAGTTTGTTCCTCATCATCTGCACCTTTGTTATAAGATGCTTGCTTGAGGGCTTGTCATATATAACACATTCTTAACCTTGAAAGATAACTTTGTATCCTTTCTGGGTCAATTGCCCAACACTTACAAAAGTATGTTTGAGACTAGGAACATAATATACATCTTAGATTATCTTCGGCTCCTTTTGCTTGGTCAGAATGTTGACCACTCCTTTGCCATCTACTTCCGCAGTCTTGTGAGTCTCCAACTTTACATTTGTTTTCATAGATTGATCAAAATTTGCAATCAAATCTTTGTTTCCTGTCATTTGGTTACTGCAACCATTGTCTAACAGTGACACACTAGGAGAAGGTTCGTGCATGGTATGGAAAGCTAGGAACATGGAGTTAGTACACTCTGTAGTGACATTAGGTCTCTGGTTCCCTTGATCAGCTATCTTCGTCCTACAATCACAAGCATAGTGACAAAATTTATTACAATAATAGCATCTCACCTTTGATTTGTCAACTCTTTGATTATTGTTGAAGTTTCTATAGTTGCTTCCATTTTCATGTTCATGCTCTTCTCGGCCATCTCTCTAAACACCATATCTTCTGCTTTGTCCTCTACCTCTCGATCTACTTCTGCCTCGACCTCTCTCTCTTGAAATAGAAACCTAACTTTTGAAAGTGGTCTCTAAAATGGAATCCTTATTTTTATTTATCCTTGCCTCATGTGATAGAAATGATTCCATCAGCGCATCAATTGTTAATGATGCCAAATCCTTGACTTCTTCTATGGTTGCTACCACAACGT
Organism: Pinus taeda; assembly: GCA_000404065.3. Lineage (NCBI taxonomy): Eukaryota > Viridiplantae > Streptophyta > Pinopsida > Pinales > Pinaceae > Pinus > Pinus taeda. Next base: position 43,704 of record APFE031509009.1, on the reverse strand, counting down.
CAAATTTGGTAGACAAAGATCTCAGTATCTTTTCAACCATTGTTTGATCTTTAATTTCTTCACCATAAACCTTTAAGTGATTGACAACAGATATGACCCGATTCATGAAAGAATCGATGTCCTTTGTCTCCTTCATCTGCAGTTTTTCAAAATCTCTCCTAGTATTTTGCAACTTAACAATATTGACTTTGGCCATACCTGTATAGTTTGTCGTCAAAGTATCCCTTGTTACCTTTGTTGAAGACGTGATCATAATCTTCTGGAACACTGCTCAATCCACTCCCTGCTGGATAAGCTGCAACGCTTGTGCATTTTTCTTTTTGTCTTTCTTCCATTGTTCCCTCTCTGTATTAATGAGAGCTTGTTCTTCTTCTTTATTCTTAGGTTATGAAAACCCAAACTGGACATAATCCCAACCATCATGTGCCTGCAACATAGTCACCATCTTAATGGTCCACACTCATAATCTTTCTTGGTAAACGGTGGGAAATAGCGGTAGCAATTTGAGAAAGCCATCGTTTTCCAAAAATAGAAAATCCTAAATTTATTTTTTTAAGCTTTGTAAAACTCTTTTTAAAAAAAAATACCCTTTTCAATAAAAGCCCTAAACTTTTTTTATTTAGAAAAAACTTATAAAAAAAACTTTTGTTATATAAAATCTTTATATAAAAAATATTTATAAAAAAATTATTTATATAAAAAAATACGCTTTTTAAATACTCTTTGAAAAAACGCATTTAAAAAACAAATTCGAACACAAAAACCGTTGACTTTTACTTTCAAACACTTCAAACATACGCATACCCACTTTCAAACACAGAAACAGTTGACTTCGACTTTCCGCAAACACAGTTTACGGCGACAGTGCTTTATATGTTTTTCGCGGGATCTTCACAATAATACGGTTGCCGCTGTTGGGCTGTAGACTGGTGGTCAGTCACGGCTCTCTTAACGAAAAAATAAATTGATTTTCCAGATTACAACTGGAATCCGTATTTTTTGACTCGTGAAACTTTGCGCTGATACTAATTTTGTTGGAAACGCTAAAGAAATAAAGCATCAATTCACACAAAACACGGGTGACTGCTATTTTATTGATCACACAAAATATTATCATTACAATGAATTGGGTGCAGGGTCTTTAAATTTTTTCGATTAGACATTTGCTTAAAATATTTTGATTTGCAACTATATGCATCAAATTTGTCTGTCATTTAACTCGACTTAACTTAACATTCAAACACTCAACCACTCCATCACTCTGGTTAACTGACTCTCCATATTTAGCCAACTCTTCATGCAGAAATAATTATCTTATTCTAACAAATTTAACATTAAAATGATTTAATTTTTATTTATAATAATAATATATATAAAATTAAAAAAAAACAATAATAACTGAAATAACAAAAAAAACCAATAATAATAATAACAATAAAAACAAAACAAACAACAATAAAAAACAAAAACCAAAGGATAATAGAATTTATTAACAAAATCTTTAGTGACAACAAAACACATAATGGGTTGAAACAAAGAGAAAGAAACAATAATTACACAAAATGATTTCATTCTTTTTATTTTTTTTTTTGGGGAAGAATGTGATTCTCATTTATAAAATGATTGATTCATTTTCCTTGGTGCACGTAATGTTGAGCCAAACTAACCGAAGATCCCTAGGAAAAATAATGAACAGCAAATAAAATGAACGAAATTTTGAAGCGAAATGAGAAAAAAAAGGGTCTCCATTTGTTGTTTTAACACGCAGCCAAAACAAGACTTGTGCAACTACAAGATGTCCTTGAAATGGTTCTTTGGTTCGTGGGTGGCTTGAGGTCGAACTTTGTGCGCTCCCACTTCGGAATTTCGTTATTACATGTTTGTTTTAAAATTGAATAGGGTTCATATGAACCATATATTTACATATATGCTGCCAATGTTTATCCAGGTAGGTATCGCTATCTAAATTTTGAGATTTTTAAACTCCAAAAACGAAAGCATGAAAGGAATGAATCTCTCCTCTCTGAATCCAAGTCTTCATGAGTAAAACAAAGAGAGACACTTGTAACAATATAAATATAAATATAAATATATTAAGTAATTACATATTGTGTTTCTTACCCACAATATATGGAGTATGAACTTTAAAGAATTAGAGTTGGACATGGTAATTCCCCGTCCCTGCTCTATCATATTCCTTACATTTTTCAGCGTACGATTTGAAACCAACTTGTAACGATGTGATGTAGAATAGTGGAGTGCATGAATCTAATTGTTTCACCATTACCCGAAATTATTCTTTGATCGTGGGCGCGCGCTTTTTCTCTATGTTCCATGTCGATTACAAATAATAAAAGAGTAAATGATCGAAAAATAAAAGGCATAAATGAGGGCCTTCACCGTCCATCCACTGAATGGAAAAGGAACAGATAACCATCAACTGTTTCAAATTAAGTGGGAGCCATTATCTTTGAAAGCAACGACCTTTTAAGTATTTTATAGTTTTTCCCAGAAATTTTTCTATGTACTCTCAAAATATGCAGTCTGAATGGTCCTTCAATTTCGGCATTTGTCGGACACGTGAAGGGAATGCTACAAGTGGCAAACACAAATGTTTCTTCGTTACTTCCTTGGTATTTCTGCGTTCATTATTAGATGCAATAGAATGGACAGCAAATCCTGAAATTAACTTCGCAGGACGAACAGGACCCTCAGCAATTTTTTAAAAGTTATTTTGTTCCAATTTTGATAGACACTAAGATAAATTTAATAAAGATTAACAGCTAGTTCAAATACTACAAAATTTCGTCATAATTTATGTTTTTCGAATGAAATTATATGAAACTGTGAAGATTTTGGCCAATTATATTTTAAAATTTTAATAATTATGATGATAAAAGTTTTCATTAACAATTGAATTATCATAAATCTCTCCACTTTCTAAAATTAAAATTTTCAAACAATTTTAAAAATATATTTTTATTAAAAACTACATCCTTTAAAAATTTAATGATGAACCTTTGCATCAGATGGAACCCTATGCCAGAACCTTAATTACCGACGTAATATCTATCTTTAATAACAAAAAGATCGTTTTCATTATGATGGCTTCAGGGTATTAGTCGTCTTCCGCGTATTAGTCGTCTTCCGTGTATGCTTCAACTCCACCGTTAAACTTCTAGTCGTTGCAAGTAGGCTTCAACTCCACCGTTAAACTTCTTCTGTTTTTGTTAATTACATCATAAAATCGAAATGTTAGCAATACTATGTGAATGCTATCGTAATATAATGTTGTTTTAGAAAATTAATGACAAGAATGTTCTGATACAACAGATTTCCTGCCCTTGTTTTCTGAAGATGAGCTACTTCGCGAAGATCTAACACATCTGTGCATGGGCTGCTTGCAATGTCCCGAGGAGAAAGCGTTGAGAAAAACGTGTGCCAGCACCATATGGACGATATCCACAAGTTCCTGCTGATATGCAGAATGTTCCTAAATTGCTGCTTCTTTCAGATTACTCAAGGTTCGTTCCATTGCCCTAATGCAGTTTTCTTGTTTAGGCCTTTGCTGCTTAGAGCATACTAGCACAGCGACCAATAGATAAATGCTAATTTCACACACAAGAATTCACAAAAACTCAGCTAAGGCTGCACACGAACTAATAAACGACCACTGATCTCCTCAGATCTGATATATTGAATGTGATTACTTCAGAGGCTGTAGAATTTATATGTGAATATGACGAATTATTGGATTTGATTATTTTTATGAATTTGACTGTGTGTAAGATTTATTTATCAATATAGGACAATTATGAAAAGTGGTAATTAGTGAGAAAATTTTGATTTGAAAATAATTTAAGAAGAAATCACATGGGTAGATATAAGCCTAGGCGTTTAGAACCAGTCACTATGGTTCATCACCAGTACAATCTCGTACTAATATTATAATATTTTCCGTTCAATCCGCATTCTTCAGATTATATATTATATAAGTTATAATGTTTTTTCTTCTAAATTAAAAAGTAAAGGATTTATAATTGTGTTATTTTAATAAATTTTTCAATATCGTTTTGGGAAAGATTTCTAACTAATTAAATTATATAATATCATCTTTTAACAACGCTGTTCGGTGTATTCTAGTTTAATGGTTAAATCTATTTATAAATATTATAAAT
>APFE031509009.1:8303-38959 GCA_000404065.3 Pinus taeda | reverse complement strand
ATATTAAAAAGAAAATCATATCTACCACAAATTTAACTAAGTTCCATTAAAAGTAAAAAATGTCTCTCATGTTTTTGTATTAGATTATTTCTCTTTAGCTTGATGGAATTTGATGTATTTCTTTAACCTAGGAGATGATAGGATATATGTGTGAAAATGTAATGTCATTACAATCGTTTAAGAGATGGTAAGATATATATTTGTATGAACGAACAAGTATAAAAAATGTAATGTGATTATATGTTTTTGGAATTTACATTGTTGTTTTTGTAATTTATTTTAATATTTCAGTCTTCTTTATTTTAATATTTGAGAGTAGCACAAAATTCGAACCCTAGATCTTCTGTTCGATGAGACTTCATTCCACATCCATCGCCACTTCAACTACCATAAACAGAGAATTGGAAATCATATCTTTATCATAAATAAAATTTTATAATTTTTATTGAGTTTTTTTTTTTTTATTTTATTTTTTAATTTAAAATATTTTTTCCAAATATATTTATTTAATTATTTTTTAGAGATCACCATCTTATAAAGTATAATTTAAACCATAAAATAAAAAATTCAAATCTCGTTCAAACCAAAAAAAAATAAAAAATATAAAAAAAGTAGTCTAAACAAAAAGGAAATACTCTTACAAAAATTTTGTGAGATATAATTTTCGCTTTATTTGTGACAATTTAGTATGTGTTTTATTTTATAAGTTATAAATTGATATAATGTTTCTATTTAATACAACTAAAATAATGTTAAAATTACACTTAAAATGTTTTAGATTTTTTTTTTAATAGTTTTTTAGAAGTAATTAGAAAGATCTCTATAAAGTTCATTTTATTTACTCATAAATATAGTTAAAAAATTGACATTAATATGAATTTGTGGGAAGATCAAAATTACATTAACATTTTCCATCAAGTTATATTTTTCTTACTAGGGCAAAGGCTCATTAAATACATTATCAAATTCAATAAGGCTCTTGTTCCTAAATGTGTTATAAATGTATATAGAAAAATAGAGAATGCCCAAAATTATACAAGTTTATATTTACATAAGAAAATTATTTAGTGGATTCCAAACCTAGTGAGGGGTTAGTTGAAATGGGACATTTTTCATCACCTCAATGTCCACTTTATTGGGGATTTAATACCCATGAAGCAAATGCATGATTTGAATATTCACATGAGGAATTTGGATAGTAATGATCCCATAAAATGTGTATTCTGAATGAAGCAATATATTGGTCTACATCAAGTGATATGATTACAAAAAGTAAATATTGCATAAATATGTTAATAGAAAGGATCAATTTCTATGGTATTGATGGATTCATGAAAGATAAGAGGATTTACATAACATGAGGAACTTCGACGGTAATGATCCCATAATGCGGATATTCCAAATGAACCAATATATTGGTCTATATGAATTAAGAGTATTACAAAAATGAAGTATTGCATCCATGTGTTTAGAGAAAGGATCAATATTTAGGGTATTGATGGATTCATGAAAGATACGAAGATTCTATTGTATCTTAAACTAGTTTTACAAAGGAATTGATAACACATTATAGGGATATTGAGAAAAATGAATTATTCGATCAACTGATAAAACTTTAACTGTACATCACAATCAACAATTCCAAAAGTTGAATTTCACGATAGTGGAAATTCGAAAGAATAATTTTGTGAGACCTTTCTTTATGGGAACCTTAAAGTAAAGAATCCAATGTGAGGTAAATCTCTTTGAAGCTAAATCCCTATAGCATGCTTTCAATCTAGAAAGGAAAGTTGGAAATAAAATTGTGGCTACTAGAGAATTAGTCACTCACAATTGTAGATCATGATCCCTCTCATAAATTCACTTTAATGACAAGGTTGATACCTCAATTAATGGATGAATGAAGAAAGAATACACCATGTTTCAGTTGTGACAACAACAGTAGTAAGGGGCATAAATGTAGCATGAAGAACTTATTCTACATAGGCTATTAATAGGAAGAAGATCAAGATTTGGAATTGTCACAAGATGTAGAGCTAGAAGAGACTACTCCAACAATATCTTGTCATAGATTGGTTAGTGTTAGTACTCCACAAGCCATCAATATAAAGGAATATATCAAAAATGAAAAGGTCATATTGTTGATTGACTATGGTAATACCCATCTTGAAAAATGTAGCAAGAAATTGTCAATTTGATTTTTTCTATATTAAATTGAGAAAATTTGAATTTCCACATCAGCACACAACTTGGATGTAGTTAACTTGTGTTGCATGGATTGTGTAACCTAGTTTACTAAGTAAATTTGAGTTGGAGGAGTTAGAGTTAAGTTAAGAATGTTGGATTGCTAATTTGTAGCAATCAAAGTGAGTTATCTCAACTTGTTAACTTGTGAGCGACAAGTGAAGCCTTGTCTTTATAGTTCAATATTGAATTTACCCTCATTTCATGCATGGCCATCACAATTATGGGGAGTGTGTGGTCCTTGGAATCAGGTACATCCTTTCACACAACATGGCATAGATATTTTTTTAGAGTCCTAGAAGAAAAATACTTGCAGATGCACATTGAGATGGGGAATCACAAAACGTGTAGCACGAACAAGATTCCTACAATCACATTTCATAGCGAGTCGAGATCCACGTTAAGGCTCATGGATGTCATGTTCGTTTACGGCATAAATAAAAATCTCATCTTTGTTGCAATTTTTGAAGACCTTGGTTACGATTTGATCTTCAACAAAGGAAAGACATTCCTGAGACACATAGCCACGAGACAAGTGAAGTAGATCAGGGTTCGTGTGAATAACCTATATAAGTTAGATGTGGAGGACTATGTTGCATTAATGACAAAGGTGAAGATGGTGTAGAGAGATGATGTCAGTGAATTTTGGCACAAAATACTTGGCCATTTCCATAATGGAACCTTGAAGATTATGTAGAAGATAACCACATGCCTCCTGAAAGGAGCACCTGAGTAGAAGGATGTATGCAAAGGATGTACTTTGGGGAAGAACAAAAAATCCACTCTCCATGTTCGGGACAAAAAAGCACATGCAATCCTTGAAAGGATCCACTATGATGTATATGCACCTTTCTTGATATCCTCCACTCCTAGACACATATATTTTGTCATTTTTATTGATGACTTCTCATGGAAGTGTTGGATCCTCTTCATGCGGAAGAAATATGAGATATTATCCATGTTCGTAGAATTCAAGGCACTAGCTGAGAAAGAAACCAACAAAAAGGTGAGTGATCTCAGGAGTGATAATGGAGGTTAGTATGCCTCAAATGAATTTAAAATTTTATGTCAAAAAGGAGGCATTCGATGAAACATGACAACACCACACATCCCATAGCAGAATTGGGTGGCTGAGAGAAAGAACCATAACATTGTGTGAGAAGCAAGCGTTGTTTTGCATGACCAAGTCATACTCTGCATTTGTGGGTTGAGGAATGTAGCAAAATAGTCTATTTGCAAAACTAGTGTCCACATCATATCTTAGGTATGATTACACCAGAGGAGGATTTCTTGGGGAGAAAATCATATGTGTCACACTTCAGGATTTTTGGAGCCTCTTTTTACTGTGATGTATCCAAAGAAACAAGCAAGAATCTTGATCCAGAAAGATAATTGGGGGTATTTATGGGTTACATAGAAACACCCCAAAATGACCTTGTGTACTTACCTTCCCTCAAAATGATACATGTGTGAAGGGATGTAAAATTTTATGAGGAGAAAGCAATGTGGTTCTCTCTTGAGAGGGAGCTTCAGATCCCACTAGATGACAAGCTTTCAGCTCCAAAGGGGGAACCTCGAGATGTTTTGGAGAACCCACGAATATAGGAGCAAAGTGTGGAGACAACCACTCAAGCATAACCATCCAGAAAAGGTAGAAAAAGGACCAGAGAAGTTGAGAAACTTATGTAGGATGTGAAGGAGAATGTGGGTGCTCTTTCAAATGAGAAAAATTTGAGAAGGTCACGTGATCGATACACTGGCTACATGGCTCCAATGACTAATATTGTAGAGGTTGAGCCATCCTATTTCAAGGAAGTAGTAAAGAGGCCTATAGGGGTTGATGCAATGGTCAAGGAATACAAATCAATTATAAATAAAAATGTTTGGAAAGTGGTTTTAAGGCCAACAGATAAATGAGTTGTGGTTTTGAGATGGATCTTCAAGGTGAATTAGGAAGTAGATGGAAGCATAGAGAAGTATAAGGCGATATCTGTGGCCAAGGGGTATTCTCAAGTTGAGGGAATTAACTATGAGGAGACCTTTGCTCTTGTAGCAAGGTACTCATCCATTAGATCAATTCTTTCTTTGATTGGGAAGAACGGGTTGAAGATCCACCAGATGGATGTAAAAACAACATTTCTCAATGGTGTTATTTAGGAGGAGTTGTATATTGAGAAACCAGAATTTTTTGAGACTTTTGACAAAGAGTCTCATGTTTGTAGACTCGTGTGAGTGTTGTATGGTCTCAAACAAGCACCCAATGCTTAGTACACTAGGATCAATAGCTATCTCACCAGTTTGGGCTTCACCAAAATTGAATCAGATGCAAACCTCTATAATATTTTGGTAGAAGGTAAATTGTCGATTATTGTCTTATATTTTGATCATTTGATTTTAACTGGTGATGAGCAGCTGATCAGATCTTGTAAGGAGGACCTTGCAAGGAATTCTGAAATGAAGGACATGGGTCTCATGCATTACTTCCTCATGTTGGAAGTATGGCAAGGACATGGGGAACTATTTCTCTCTCAAGGAAAGTATGCAAATGAGATACTACAAAGGTTCCACATGGAGAGTTTCAAACCCATGGAGACACCTCTAACTACTAGCTAGAGGAAGGAGGATGCCACATTAGGTGAAGAAGTGGATGCTACTATTTATTGGAAGCTAGTGGGTTCAATGACGTACCCTTTCAACACATGACCATATATGTGCTATGTAGTCAAATGGATGAACCAAGCTATGGTTACACCAACCAAATTATTTTTGAAGGTAGCTAAGCATGTTTTACGGTACCTAAGAGGCAATACCTTATTTGGACTATGGTATAGATGGGAAATAGGAGTGAAGATGTGTGGCTTCACAGACGCAGGTTGGGGAGGAGTCCATAAGACCAAAAGAGTACATCAGGTGAAATTGTCAGTCTTGGGGCCACAACTGTTTCCTAGTATAGTAGGAAGCAAAAATTTGTGGCGCTCAACTTGATAGAAGAAAAATACATGACTGCAAGTCAAGAAACATTTGAGGCGATTTGGATGATAAATATAGTTGTTGGATTGTTTGGTGAGATGATGGATCAAACTGTGATCTATTGTAATAATCAAAGTTGCCTCAAGCTCTCTAAGAATACTTTTTTTCATGGTCTATCCAGGCATATAGATATCTAGTATCACCATTTATAGGACCATGTGAAGAGGCAGATTACATTGTGACAATACATTCCAATAGAGGAATAAGACGCTAACATTTTAACAAAGGCCTTGTCAAGGGGTAAGTTCAAGTTCCACAGGTACAGGATAGAGATGGTTGATAAGCCCTTTCTTTCTAAGAGGGAGTGTTGAAAAATGCAGCAAGAAATTCACAATTTTATTTTTCCTTGATTAAATTGAGAAAATTTGAATTTCCACATTAGCAGACAACTTGGATGAAGTTAACTGTGTGAGATGGATCTTGTCACCTATTTTACTCAGTAAATTGAAGTTGAAGTAGTTAGAGTTGAGTTAAGAAAGTTTGATTGTTAATTTGTAGGAATAGAAGTCAATTATCTTAATTTGTTTTTAGTTAAAATAGTTCCAACTTTTGGAGGAACTAGTGGAAGGTCATTTGTGCTATGGGATTTCACTCAAGCTTAGTGATCATCTAGTTAACTAATAAACCATACAAAAATAGCTAGTGCACGAGAATAATTCAAGTTCTCTGACTATGGTGGAGATTCCATGGAAGTGTAACATCAATTGTAGAGTACTCTTGAGTTTACAGGTGTTGCATGTTGTTAGATTATCAATGTTGGGAATTGTGGAATCTATTTTGGAGAAATTCCTAAATAATAGGAGCCTAATTCCTCAGGAATTGTGTAAGGAAATAGGGGCTCAAGCAAAGGAAAAATTTGACTAGGTCTGCGTCAGAGCTTGTGAGTCAACAAAGAGATAGGTTATGGACTTGCAGGTTGTGCTCAATTGAGCAAATAAATTTTAATACATCTCTATTCATCATATTAATGCAAGTAAGCATTGGGATTTTCAACAGTTTTCTTTCCACGAGAAAAATACTATTTGCATGTGTGTGATTTATTATTACATGTCTAATATTTTTATTCTAAACTGTGAATCAATTTCCACAAATCAATAAAGTAGTTTTTCATCTTGTGATTTTTATTAAAACTTCATGAGCAGCTGCAAATCTACATTATAATTTCTACAAACCATACCTTCATCAATTAGAAATTGGAAAATATTCATAGTTTCTTTATACTTCTAGTAGTTGAATTTCAAGTAACTATTGTAGATGGAGGTACCATAATTTGTTTAGGGACGTGTAATTTTACTAATGTGAAATAGGTGACTATTTGTTGGATATTCCCATGATTGTAATCCAAATGGGTGGTGATGATGATGTAATATGGTTCCAATGGTTTTAATCATTAGGAACAATTTCCCTTAATTTCTAAGAAATTTCCATGATGCTTTCCTTAGAAGGTAAGGGAATTGATCCTAGAGGTGTCCAAGGGAAACCTTGTAAAATTATAAACTATAATACAATGACAAAAATTTTGAAAAGGTGACATGATGGTGTAATAATAAAATTACACTCATTATTTGTTTGAACATCTATTTCAACTGCTCTAGGTTATCTCTAAAAAGTCATCAACAATCATTCCAAGATATTTGGAGAGATGTCTAAGGGTCCTCAACCTTCTCAAGATCATGACTATATAATTGATTTCTAACATCAAATAATGCCACTTAACATTAGGCCTTTAAGGTATGCATATGTGTAAAACAATAATATTTAGCATCTAATTCAATAAATTTTAGAGGGTGGAATCATCCAGTTCATCCATAGTCACCTTTCTTCACCAATGATGATAGTTAAATTAAAGGATGGTTCATGGGATTCATGTCGAAATATATTAACGCAAAGGTATGATGGACTTTTTAATATGTCACAAAGAATTATAAGTATTGCTTACAAATTCGAGCCTCTTCTATGTTCCTATGTATATCCAATATTCAAGGTTTATTTCTTAAAGAATATACTGACTAATAATGTCCTAGTCTATAATACTCTATTAGAATTAATAAAGAAGGGAATATCAAAATATAACCAATAAAAAAATGTTTGAAGCACGGATTAAGTAGATAAGAACTTAAACAATTAATGAGCACCTTGTCAAATGGAAGAACCTACCAGTGAAAGAGGGGACATGGGAAGATGCATTATTCATGTAGAAACACTCGTAATTAGTTAACTATTTAGGAAAGTACTTGGTTGAAGGGGAGACGTATGTTAATCCCTAAATAAGCTTTATGTTAACTATAAATCCCCTTATTAGAATGTAGATACTGCATTATATTATATTCATTATTATATTTTATATAGGAAATAACATTTTATTATAATTCTAACCATTGTCCCATATATATAATAATGAGAAATAATATTAGAAGGATCATATATTATATTTTGTTGTATTCATTTCAAAAGAAGGTTGAACACTTTCTACCTTTAAAGTGGATTGTATTCATTGGCTTCTTATAAATGTTAAGATGCATGGTTCTATTGTAGCGGCTACAACCACCCTCCAAATGTTTTCCTATGCTTTGCTTTGGAGCCTCCCTTCTAAATCATAGAAGCTCACCTTGCAATGATCCAGGTACTTGTGCATTTTTTGAGCCTCATCCTTTGAATCTTAACTTTTGTTTTGTTACTTGGTTTACTGTATAACCCACAAGTCGATCCGTTGACTTGGTTTCCATCCAGTTATGGTCTTACCTTACATAATTCTGCAATCCTGTAGGGTGAGCAACCTTGCTCTTGGGAATAGCACAATCCAAGCTAACAGTGAGCCTTGAGCTCAGGAATTACACAATGCTAGTTGACATCCAACCTTCAGCTAGAAATTGCATATATCATGGTAGGCATCCCAGAGCCACTCAGTCTAGAAATTACGCAGAAGCCTTTCTGCTCAAAAGTTGCCCAGTGCATGAACTCGAGAGTTACCTAGTTCCTCCCGAAAGTGTGCAATATTTCCGCGCAATGCATGACAAATTTTCTTGAAAAAGAAGAATGAAAAAAGCTAAAAATCATCCCTAAAAAATAAGGATCTATTTTGAATAGCCTAAAGGACGCACTTGAGTTATTTTTGAAACTTTCACCAAGTGTCGATTTTTCCTTGATTTTTGGCCTTCGCATAATAAACCCTAAATTGGCCAAAACTATTTAATTGACATTGTTAGATCTCATTTTCTTGTTCAATCTTGGAGCTTGGGCATTCCTGAGGAGATCAAGGAACCTTCGCTGTGATCTTCATTGCTTTTCTGGGTGAGTATTGGTTTTATAGCCTTTTGATAATTTTTGTCTGCTTTTGTTGTTCAGCTTGTGAGAGTGTTGTTTCATCTATTCCTTTGAATGACTATTGGAATTTTAACTTTTTTTAGCTTGTAGAAGTGTTGTTTTAAGTTTTACATTGCCTTTCCCAAGTGCTGCATGTATTTTCTCGTTTTTGCACCAACGGTTGTCGTTGTGGCAACTCCCTTCACATGATTTGTTTTCCTTCAGTTTGATTGATTATTTCACTTGTTTCACTTGCATGCATCATCACTTAATGAGATATGCATTGATCATCACACCATCCTTCATATCTTCTCAATTTCACAATCCCCTTTGGAAGATCTGAGCTCCCCTTGCTCAGATCTTGCTTTTCATTGCATGCACTGCACATTACGGGAGCTCAGGGCCTTTGGATTAGGTTCTAGAATTGCACAGAGGCTTCCCTATCATGGCTCCAACTACACGCTATCCAATTCCAGGAGATAGCCTCCTAGCTTGGTGACTGAGATTGCATAATGCACAGTCTTTGTCAGCCCTAGCCTAAGACTAAACTTCACTTTGTGCAGTTCCAGTCAACATGCCTGCCCATTGACACAATGTACAGTTCCAGTAGCCACCCAGTGACCTCTAGGAACTAGAATTGTGTAGTCTATCCTATCATGAGCTTGGTTTGTTGTGTGGTCTTGCCTTGAACTTGGTTTTTGTTTTAAGCTAACATTTTCCTACCATGAGTATTCTCTCTGTCTCCAAGTACAACAGTTGTTGAGAATATCTCTAGCAGTTATAGATTACATGGCTTGCAAGAGAGTTACATCAAAGGAATCGCCAAGAGAAGAAATGGGGAAGAAGATGAATAGACATCAGTTAATCTACCATTTTATGCATATACTCAACTGTTCATTGAAAATGGTAAAACATTAACATGGAAACGAATCAAGGATACTTTGTTAGAGGACTTCAAGGAAGACTTAGAGAGTCGAAAGGTTTACCTTAGCATCCACTAGTTAGGATTATACAAGGTTACATGCAGTTACTTCGTCTTCCCATGTGTGGAAATTATTAGTTGGATATTCTCACACACAGATGAGAGGACTATGACATTGAGCAGTGCCAATAGGATACAACTTTCCACTTTCATGGGAGAGAACTTTTAGAAGATGTATCATTTACCTCAGCTGGTGAAGCGCATGAATTCATTTTTCTATGCTACCCACAGCTATGTGAACAAGAGGGATATTGTCAAGCATTGGGTGAAAGAGTCGTGAAAATTCAGACAAACACCCAATCATGTTTACAAGATAAAGTATCTCATGAAGTATTATTAGTTCTTGATCATCTTTTCATGCAGAATATACGGTTAGGATAACACAAAAACCTTTCCTGAAGGATGGTTAGTCATGTTGGACTAGTTGGTGAATGATGGGAAGCCTTTCAACTAGTCAGACTTGGCTGATCAGTTGAATATCCATGTTACTAACACCCATATTCCGCCTAAAAATGAGAAATAGATATTCTATGTGTCCACATACTTACTTGATGCAATCTATGCCCAATAGCACGTTTCTGGCATAAGATGGACATGGACACTTAAGGAGACTATCATCAATGTTTATTGCAAGTTTCTTTCTGACTGTAGCTATCGAGGAGTGATGGAGAAGCTAATTGGCCATTTCATCATCTTGTTGTATAAGCTCACCTTTGAGTAGGATCCACATTGCATTCCTAAGAAGCAATGGGGGTGATAGTGAACATCGTATATTGGTATCGCTCACTAGGTGGCACCTTCATGAGAATGTATGGCAGAGAGAAGCCTCCACATGCTGTAGCAAGGTATGCCACTGAAAAGTTGCTCATGCAAGAGTTCTCATATCATAGGAAGAAGTAGGCACCATGGCCCTCTCTTCCTCTGCAGGTCAAATTGTATGAGAGTAAGAGATTGAAGGATACAGATGTTGAAGCTAAGGAGATTGTAGGAGTCGAGTTCGGCACCAAAGACTTCAATCCATATGATCCTCATGATATTTGGAAGGACCACTATGTGAGAGTGTACTTTCTATGGATCCATGGGACATTTCACTTGGAGGTACTCCTACAATGCCTCCAAACTCCATGAGTTGGTTAGTATAGAACTAGCTTGGAAAGATACTCCACAAATAGAATTAGTATATGAATGAACAACAACAAAAACAACAACAATAGGAAGTAATCCACCGCAGGAAAAGGGAAAGAGGAATATTTCCAAGAACCGAGAGGAAGAACAAAGTTGTAAGAGGAGGGAAGATCCTATCATGGAGAGGGAAGCTTTAGCATCAAAGGAAAAGAGGTAGCAGTAGATAAAGAGAGCAGAGTGAAGGAAGAGAGAAAAGCAGAGGCTTCATGAAGTAGAACTGAGGTTGTAGGAGACAAAGAAGAATTTGAAGGAATAAGATGAGTCGAGGAGGAGAGAAAGATAAGAGAAGTTGAAACAGGAAGAAGAACAAGGGCAAGACACGATGACAAAGAAAACAACACCCATATAGTTTGAGGAGTCAGAATGGCTGGAAGCAGAGGAAGAGGATGAAAAAATGCAGGATTGAGAGCTTTCTCAACATATTGAGCAACTGATTGAAGTGACTGACATGGAGTTGGAGCAAGAGCCACAGAATGAAGACACTAACATTATGTTGTGAGCATCAGAGGTCACCTCTTAGTCTCCACCACCTCTAGTGTAAAAACCAATCCCGAGTGATCAAGGAGAAGTTGTTCTCCTTGATGATGATACGATCATGGATGTGTACAATTTATCATTTGATGAGTTATAAAAGAGCATTGTAAAGGTGTGAAAGGAGCACTTCCCAGATGATCACGCATCACCTACATTCATCAAGGAAAGGGTGATAGTTCCAGACATCAAAAAGCGTCTAGCTACCTTTGGTGATTCCACCTTTGCCTATGTAAGAGAAACGAGCTCAATTGTTAAGTTCCTATTGGTTGAGAATGAATAAATGCCAAAGAACATGTAGGCTTCGAGGCAAGAGGCAGAACAAATTCAAGTGCAGAGTGAAATTTACCCAATGGGAGAAATAAGTAAAGTGATACTCATTGAATTACCAATACTTGAGACTACCATGCAGAAGCTCTATGATGGATTTGTCACCGTGCATAAAGAATTTGTCTATGTGCATGGCTTATGGCAGTGGATCAAAGAGTTTTTTAAAACTCTCACAAAACATACATGCTCCCATAACCCATGTGTAAGAGTGAACAATGCAGTACAAAGGGGCCTCGCTTCACTTTCCAAAGAAGATGAAGCCACAGGAAGACGTGGATAAAGAAAAGGTCTAGATGTTGATCCAGAAATATCAACAACTCACCCCATTAGTTAGCAGCATAGAAGCCTCATATCCATGGTTGTACAAGAGTTTGTATGTCATGCTGAGGATGCACAAGATCCTGTCAATCGGTTCCCTCATCGAGGCTAGACCCAAGAACCAATTCGAGCTAGAGATTGATGGGTACATGGAGAATCTAAGGCGAGGAGTTGAGCACAAATAACATGTAGAATTACATTGGTGGTCCTGTCATGGTCAACACCATGTTGCACATGCTTTAGGACGAGTTGTACAGGTTCCAAGACCATATACCTAGACGCTATGGAGCTAAGAGTCCTCTATCAGAAAGACACCATCAAGCAGTTTGGGGACATCATCACACAGTTCCAATCTTGGCATCAATATGTGACCTAGAAGCACCCAGTGGAGGTTATTGTGTGAGTCTTTCCCCAAACTTTGGAGTCATAGTGTTTTTTCTCGTTAGGCTATCTCTAGCCTATTTTATCTTACATGGTTACATGTGGAAAATGTAACATTATTGTTAAATATGTTGTAATTGAAATTCCAAGTGTCATTAGTGGAATGTGAAAGGTCATCATGTTATGTAATGAGTAATTTGTAAATAATTTGAAGAGTCATGAGGGTAGTGAAAGAGTCACAAAGGGGAATTTCAAGGGTCACCCCAAGCTTTGTTATAAATACAACTTCACAACTCATAGAATATGCTTTTGGGAGCCAATATTTTCACTAGGCTTACACTAAGAAAATGCTTGGCAGTGTTGTGATGAGCCTTAGCTTCTCCATAGCGTAGGACGAGTATACTTCTTTGGAGGATCAAGAGTTCTTGACTGTAATGTTCCACTATTGGGGCTATCTGTCATCAATAGTGTATGTATGGATGTGAATATCACTGATAATAATAATAACAGAGCCAACACACTTTTATGCATATGTTGTTATTGTAGTTGGACTGTTTTGGTTGCTTTAGCAATGTATGTTGTTTAAATTATTCATTTTCTTATGAACTAATTTGTATGCAAGTGTATGAATCTTGTTGAATGTGTGTTGTTGGATTAACCCGTCAATTTAATTTGTGGACTATTCCTCATTTTATACTGTGATTTCATTCCACTCGTGTGTTTCTTTCAAGCTACGTACTACTATAGGCTTCTAAGAGGTGCACTACCTTTTCCCATTTGCGTGTTAGAACCTTCATGCATCACACTTGACTCTCCGTAGGTTCATATACTTTCTCTCTGTTGGGTTTTGTTATATTCTTTCCACGACTAACCTACGTAGTGAACTGGGGGGTTAGAGGGGGGGCGTAGCGGGGGGGGGGGGTTGAGGGGATGGGTAGCCCCTCTAAAGGGTCCGGGGGCAGTGCCTCGGGAATTTTTTTTTTTTGGACCCATAAATTAGGTTGGGCGAACCTACCTAGGTTTTCGGTCCATGGTTTTGGACCGCGATGGTTTTCGGTCCATGGTATTGGATGCTTCGGCATGTATAAATATGTATTGTGACATTGAAAGGAACATAATGAAAAATCAAGCTAGTAGTCCCGGTTTTGGGATCCAGTGGAAAATCTCTGTGCATATGTGTTTTATGTGTTATGCTCTCGCATTGTTTATTTTCTTTGTTTTAGAATTCGTATGCAGGTAATTTCTGTACGCGGTTAAAACCTACACTCTCACTAAAAGTTATCTTACGATGGCCTGGTTACCATTATCTTAGAGATTTACCTTAGCTCTTGTTGTTCAACACATGAGAGTGTTATGCCTGTAACTTCAAGAAAGTGAGTTGAGTGTGACTAGTGAGTGCTTAATGTAACTTTCTATCCGGTTTCTCTTACCACCAAAAGGGTGAGGTAAAAGTGAGCCTCTTGATGAGAGGGAATAGTCCCAAACCAGGAAGAAGCACACGCGCACAACAAAAAGGATGTGTCCAACATCCAACAGAATAGTCCACAACTGATGAGGCAATCATGAAAACCAAAGTTCAAAGGAAAACACGTACACCGTCTAGTGGAATAGTCCACACGGGGGTGATGGCCTTTAACACCAAGAAATACAAAAATATGGATTTTCTAATGTCCGGCGAAGTAGTGCACATGGATGGCACAACAATGAAAAATAATACAACACATATTCAACAATATGAGTACTAAAATAACCGAAGTAGTTCAACTATCATAGTACAGGTTAAGTAAACATGCATTACAAACATTTAAAGAATAGTCTTACAAATGGATACAAAACTTGAGTGGAAACATGCAGGCCTGAGATAGGCTTCTGAATTAATAAAAAGATCCAAGACAAATTTGTACAACATAGATCACTAGTCCCAGTAGTGGGACATTAGAGCCACTCGTCACTCCTCAAAGAAAGAACTACAGACTCTCAACTTTATGTGAGAGAAGCCAAGGTGAAAAGTCATTTTATCATACAATGAGGGGGTATATATAGCCAAGGGGGTATAACTAACCCTTATGACTCTTTCCCTTCCCTCATTATTTTTTTACTTCCTATGACTTTTCAACTTTACGTGACTCTTCGACTTCATATGTGGGTCTCTTGTACTTCCACTTTATATTACATTTATTACAAAAATTATGGGCCATAGTAGTAGTGTGGTCGAGACAACTCATGACACAACTCGACATGAGACTACTAACATGTAGTGGCTGATTGTGGTGTCCGTGTCAATTTGTTGTGCTACTGAGTGATGAAATTCTCTCGGTGTAACATGTCTTCACCTCTGCATGGAAAAGTGTGCTGGGTCTTTGATGGTCTTGGTATTTACTTGATGGTGCATGTGAATGTGTCCCTTTCACTTGCTTGCTCGATGTGCTTCATATGCTTGTTTCATAGTGAGCAAGTCTTCTAGCATTTGCCTCTTTTCCATCCATTCTTCATTGCGCCATGTTTCATCGATGTGCATGTTCCTACAATCACTCATGATGAGATGACATGAAATCCAAAAACTCTCCTAGTCTATCATTATGTATTGTTTTCCATTTCGGTGCAGGTGACCGGGAGAGGGACAAGGAACTGAGACTGCGTGGAAAAAACAAAGGGCAGGATGAAATGCTTCGAAGCACTATTGGGAAAAACCGCACATATGTCACTCGGAGACAGATTTTTCATTCTGAGATAGCAGTGAAAATTGTGAGGAGAAACCTATCTGGGAGGTAGCACTGCACAGTTTCCAAGAGGAAGGCCAGGCATGGTGTTGGGAGCTACTAGACTAAAACTATGCAATATTCCAAGGGAGCATTGGGCAGGTCATTTGGTGTTATGCTCTTAACCTACGAGAAATTTCAAAATATGAGAAATGAAAGAAATATAGCCCAGAACATAGAATAAAATGAGAAAAATAGCAAGTATTATATTATTCAAAAATAGATTCAATGTTCACTTTCCTCTTTGAGGGGGAAACCTCCAGCAGAGCAGATCTTGATTACAATAAGACTCGATGATATTTACTTTAATCACTGAGACTATTTATAGCTAAATTACATCCAAAACCCTAACTAATAGTGGTCCCTTGCATAACATGGGTTAGCCACTTTATTTATTAACTATGGTCCATTTACAACTAACTGTGGTCCCTTTTCTTTAATGCGGTTCAACCACTTACAATTATTAATGTGGGCTTTATTTAATCTCTAACTAACTATGACTATGAATATGCCCATTGAGCTTATTACATAAATAAACGGGTTAGGGTTGGACCCTAACATGCCCTACCCCATCAAAAGAAGAATTGTCCTCAAGGTTGAAGCTGTGGAAATGTCTATGGCTTCACGATAGTTAGTATTATACGACCATTCATCTAAAGGTAGCCACTCTACCCATTCATGTTGCGTTTCTGAAGTGAAGCACCTTAGATATGTCTCCAAACATTTGTTCACAACTTTAGTTTGACCATCGATTTGGGGATGGTAGGTGGTACTTAGTTGGAGTTGCATGCATTGTAACTTGAAAATTTGTTGCCAAAAATTGCTAGTGAAAGTGGGGTCATGATCAGACATGATGGAAGTAGGAATGCCATGCAGTTTGAAGATATGGTCCATGAAATATTGAGCCACCAAAGTGGGGGTTAATGGGTGGTGTAGAGTGCAAAAATGAGCATATTTAGAAAGTCTATCCAAAACCACCATGATGATGGATTTGTTGCCTGACTTTGGGGGACCAGTGATGAAATCCATGGAAACATTAGTCCAGACAGAGGCAGGGAGTGGAAATGGCTGTAAGGTTCCCAGTAACTTGATTGTTTCTCCTTTGTTGCGTTGACACCCATCACATTTATCTACAAAATAAAGAATGTCATTTTTCATGCCAGCCCAAAAGAAATAACGACGATTACAGACATAAGTCTTTTAAAAGCCTGAATTCCCCGCATTTGAAGATGAGTGCAATTCTTCCAAAATGTGGGTTTTGAGGGTGGATGTCAGGGATATAACTACTCTATCCTTGTAGGGAAGAATATCATCCCTACAAGAGTAGTTGGATGAGGAATTAGGATGCATTTTGGCCAGCCATTTACTTTGCTATGGTGATGATAGACATTGCTCCAAAAAATATTTTAGGCTTTGATGGTTCGTGTGAATTTGGAAACGTCGCCCTAGAAAGTATGGTCGCTAGGTGTCTACTGCATGTAAGATGCCCATCATTTCTTTCTCATAGGTATATTGACTTGGATTTTTTCCACTCATTTGGTTGTTAGCCAGTGGTCAACCTTCCTACATTAATACAACACTAATACTAGTACTGAAAACATCAAATTTAATCATAAGAGATTTAGTGAAGTCTGACCCCTGAGAGTGGAGCACATGGCCTGTTTGAGAGCCACGAAAACCTGCTGAGCTGCATCAGTCCAAAGAAATTATTTTTTCTTGAGAATGTTAGTGAGGGGTCTAGCAATGCGACATAATTACAAACAAATTTGCATTAGTAGCTGGTGAGACCCAAGAATCCCCTCAAACTCTTCAATGCTTTTGGCTAGGGCCAATCTTTCATTGCCTATATCTTTTTTGGATCAACCCTAACTCCTTCGCGACCCACAATGTGTCCCAAATACTTGACTTCTTCCATATGAAAATAACACTTGGAGAGTTTCAAAAATAATTTGTGATTCCAGAGCAATTGTAAGATCATATCTACATGATGAAGATGTTTGTCCCAAGTTACGATGTAGATGAGAATGTCATCAAAGAATACGAGAAATTTTTTTTGGAGATATGGTTTTTAGCAGGTGGTTCATGACGTTTTAAAAAGTAGATGGAGAATTACAAAGACCAAATGGCATGACCAAGAATTCATAATTGCCTTCATGAGTTTAGAAGGAAGTCTTGGAAATGTCTACTTCGTTCATGCTTATTTTTTGGTAGCCAAAGCAAAGATGTAGCTTGGTAAAGAATTGAGCACCATGTAATTCATCAAGAAGATCATCAGCAACTGGAATAGGAAATTTGTCTTTGACATTGAGCTTTTTAAGGGCATGAAAGTCTAGACATATGTGCCATTCTCCATCTTTCTTTAGCACCATGACCACTAGTGATTAATAAGGACTGATGTTGGGACGAATAACACCGGCTTCAAGGATTTCCTTGATGATTTTTTCAATTTCATTCTTTTAGGCGAAAGGATGTCGGTATGGGTGCACATTAGGCAGTTGCACCCCCAGGACCAAAGGGATGCTATGATCATGTTCAACCCTAGAAGGTGGAAGCTCTATACGTTTTCCAAATACCTGTTGGTGGCAATATAAGACCTGTTGCATCTCAGGAAGAATATGAGGAGTAATGGATTCAATGGCCTAGATGGCATTAAATTGGGCAATGACTCCATGATGGACCTTTTTCAAAATCTTTTCCTTTCGATGCAAGTTTATGATAGTAGGAGCACCTTCTTGGAGTCATCGTAATGTATGAATGTGGTCATTCTACTTAAAGCTCATATATAACTCCTGGAAATACATCGTGATCAGGCCCAATGTGTGAAGCCATTTAGCACCCAAGATAATGTCATAACCACCCATTTAATTAGAAATCATGTGGGTCTTTAGGAGGTAGTCTACCATCTGAAGTTTAATATTTTAACAACGACCTTCACATTTCATGGTTCCCCCATTACCGATAAGGACTTGGAAATTAAATACTGTCCACACAAAACAATGAATAGCTTCGACAACTCACTTATAGATAGAGTTATGAGTGCTACCACTATCGATCAATACCACAACTAGTTGATGTTTAAGAAAGCCTCGTATTTTGAGATTTTGAGGAGAATAAATTCCTTCCAAATCATGTAGTGAAATAACTGGTTCATATGGCATAGTTGTGAGATCATTGTCAGGTTGGGCTTCCTCAACTTCATCCTTAGACCCCCAAAGGGGTGGGACTTCCTCATATGAGTTGTTATCAGTAGTATCAATTTGAAATAATTTTGGTTCGTTTCATTTATGCCTTGAGGAGTATTTCTCATCACAGTCATAGCACAATCTTTGTTTTCTTCTTATATCCATTTCTGCTCGAGACACCTTTTGAACCTTAAGTGTTTGGGTAAGGCCCTTAGCTTGGGTGGGATGCCCCTTGGCTACAATATTTGGAATAGTGGACTGGGCAGCTAAGGCAAGTTCCACCTTGACGACCTTTTCATAGGCATCTATCCATGTAGCTGGGTGGAGCATTTGGACATGGGCTTGGATGGCTTCTTTGAGACCATTGATGAAACCCTCCAAATAGAAGTTGTCTCCAAGACCGTTAGTTCTAATGGGCAATGTCTCAAAGGCTGCAATGTAGTCTTTTACTCTACCTGTCTGTCAGAGCTTAGTGAGATGGCCCAAAAAATTAGATTCCTTGTCAAAAGAGTCACATAGGGATTTTGAGAACATGTGCCAAGTCATATTCTCGGTATAACATTTCTAGTGCCACATCCATCCTACTCCAATGAAAGGGCTCCCACACTTATTTTAGTTTTATCTTTGTAGATATCATTAAGGGAGAAATATTGTTCCATTTGTGCTACCCATACTATTGGATTACAGCCATCAAATTTGTACATGTCCAACTTGGGTGGGCGAGGGTGGGAACATTGGTGATTTCCATGGTAGTGAATGTGATGGCTAGATTCTCCTTTGAGGTTTCATCAACATTATGATCCTCCTGATGAGATCTTTGCATCATATTGGTGAGTCCTCAAAGCTGTGAGGTAATTCTGTCAATATTTCCCTGGAACTCATCCAACCTTTTTTCTTGGCTCTCGGTCTTTGCATAGCCCATGAATTGAGATCTGGTACTTTCCATACACAAACCCCAATCAATTACTTAAGGGTAGTCTTCTTGGAAAGAGGGAAAGCTCAAGAATCTATTGGCAGGGGTCACTTGAAGTCAGTTCAGAAAAAATTGGGACCGCCGTAAAATTGAGGTTGATAAGTGAATGGTACCACTGTGATCATCTCGTTGTTGTGAAGTTTATGGGACAGGTCTGTTCTAAGCATCCTCGAATGGGCCCAAACTGTAGTAGCAGCAAGCCTCACTACACAAAGAGTCTGATTGGCACCATGAAACCCTAACTGCTGAATGTGAGTTACAGGCATGTCAAAACCCTAGCTATTGTATGTGATTTCTATGGTGGATGTAGAACCCCAACTGCTAGACCTAATTTTCACTGCAGTGACATAACCCCAATTGTTGGATATGATCTAGAGTATAAGGTAGTGGGCGATCTTCATATAGGAGAGGGAACTATGGTCACAAAGGAATGTCAAGTGCTACAGATTGCAGTATAAACAAGGTTCCAAGAATAGTAATCGATCCAATATTTCAAGGAGCTAACTAAGGAGGATCGAACATACCCTTAGCCATACTACTCGACTACCCTATCGTACATTTGAGTGATCTCCTCGACTATTGTTCTTAGTGTACTGTAGCAGCAAGAGTGTCGATAGCCTATCTAAGGCTAGGTTTCAGGTGAGTCTATGGGGCTTCCGATATACCCAAGGGTATGTGGAAGTGAAGTCCATGCATGGTTTTGCCTAATGTGCTACTACTCGAAGGGGTGTCCACAGGGGTTACAAGGGAGTCCAACAAGTGTGACAACTTCTTGTAGTTCGTGCGTGCATGCCTCCCCAAATTTGCAGTTTTATGCACTCAACGACAAATCACGTGGTTTAAAGACGATGGAACACGTCTCTAGCCTAAAAGTAATTATTCTTAAATTGGAGGCACAACCAACCATAGAAGGTGCTCTAATAATACTTTTTATTCTCTTGACCTATGAGAAATTATAGAATACCAAAAATGCAAAGAAATATAACCTAGAACACAGAATAAAATGAGAAAAACAACAAGTATTTTACTATTCGTAAATAGAATCAATGTTCACCTGCCTCTTCAAGGGGGCAACCTCCAATGGAGCAGAGATCGATTACAATAAGATTTGATCATATTTTATTTACTAACTAAGACTATTTATAGCTAAATGGCATCCCAAACCCTAACTACTAGTGGCCCCTTGCATAACATGGGTTAACCACTTTATTTATTAACTATGGCCCATTTAAAACTAAATGCGGTCCCTTTTCTCTAATGTGGGTCAGCCACTTACAATTATTAATGTGGGATTTATTTACTCTCTAACTTACTATGACTATGACTCAGCCCATTCGACTTGTTACATGAATAAAGGGGTTAAGTTTGGACCCTAACATCCAATTGTGATCTATGTAATTTATTCGTAGAGGATAGTGTGAGTAGCATGAGGCACAAGAAGAAAAATCTGCACAATATTCTAGAGGAACACAAAGCTGGGTTGCAGAAGCTGCTAGTCAAAACTGTGCAATCCTGAGAGACAGTCTGGTCCTAGCCAATTCTGTACAGTTTCTAAGTTGGTTGCAGAGTAGGGAAGAAGGGTTGGTCAAGACATCTCCACACAATTCCTGAGATAGTTTCAGACCTGGGAAGAAGGGTTGGCATGGTAGGACAACTCTACACAAGTCTTGGGTTGGTTGTAGAGCGGGGATGATGGACAGGGCAGGATAGCTATGCGCAATTCGTAGTTTCGTTGTAAAGTAGGTAGGATGATTAGGGCAGGACAACTCTGCACAATTTTGGAGCTCAGTACAACCCAGGGTCACAGCTCAAGTTCTTTCTCCAATTGACCAGTGGGAGGCTTGATGGGAGGTATTGCAGAAAGTGCAAAGCAGATCAGCTTCTAGGAAAATTTCTGTGTATTTCTGGGAGTCAGTCACTTGGCTCATTTCAAGAATTGCACAAAGTAGGCTACTTGGAGGAAAACCTCAAGCTCTACATAGTTTTGGGTAGCAGTGCAATGTCACCAAGATCGGGTCCAGTTGAAAAAAGGTTTTCCGGTCGACAAATTTTCAGGAAAATTGACTAAGTGGGAAAGCAAGTGTACTCATGTAGACACTAAAATGTGCTAAGACACTTAGCATGACTCAACAACAGGACACCTCAAACTAACAAGATAACATGTGCTCAGTGAGGCTGACTTAAAGGGTGAGAGCAACAAGTGCCACAAATGAAATATGTCCTCGAACGACCGCGGCGACACTTGTGTGACAGTGCTGACAACTTGGTGTGTGAATGTGATTGATGTCAACAGAGCGAAAACAAATCATACACACAAATAAAAGCCTTAAATATGCTAGAACAAAATCGCAAGCATGACATGGCGATCAACATGCCAAAAGAAAGCTAATTAAGAAGAAGTATGTCAAATTGGAAGAACAACTTAGAGTAGCTGAATGTGAAATGGTTGTTTTTGTATGTAAATTTGAAAAAATATTATTCTTTGATGAAGAGGAAATCAAAGAAATTGAAGAGGAGTTGATTGATAGGTTGATGAACTATAAGAATAGTTCATATTAACAAGAAGATGTAATAGTTGAGGCATCAAGTAAACAAATCATATTTTTAAGTCTAACAATTTGTGTGTGCTTGCAGGTGAATATCAACAATTTAAAAATGTGATTGTACAATTTGATGAGGAATTGAAACTTCCTGAAGAAATAGTTGAGATTGAGGAGAACTTTGAACATGTTTTTAGTGATTTTTAATTTGATAGGGAAGTTGACACAAGAAGTAAATATGAAGACAATAAAACTTATTACAATGACTGGAATTAAAGGAATCATTCGATGACAAAAAAATATTCTAGAGAGAACCAATATGGAGATATTATGCAAGACATGGAGGATTATGTGATGATGTTGTTAGCAGCATAGATTTGAGAATTTTTGTGATATTAAAAATCATAAATGTCATATGTACGGAAATTGTGAAGAAGGCATAGGGAAACAAAGTTTAATTTATGTTTTAAATGGAAGTGAAACGACATCATTTCCAAACTATTTTTCAAATTTAGAACATAAAGTAACACTTTTATGTCATAGTAATACAAGAATTGGGGATGAGGATATACCTCATGAAGACATGTTTAAAGAGTCTTCAATTGTTGAAATTGAAAATGATAAATTTATAGGAGGGAAAGCAAGCATAAGTGAAGAGTTAGATTTTTGGAGGAAAGGTTGGCAAAAGGTCCATGTGATGGTTATTGCATAGAGGTTATAAATACAATTCAAGAATATTTTTATAAATTATAATAGGAGTTGGAATTCTTGGAAGAGAGAATAATGAACCAAGGACTTCATAATCAGAATGGAAAATCAAAATTAGAAAAGGATAATATTGTCTTGGATGAAAATGAATATGAAACTGCAGCCTATTACCAACGAGTTCTAAAGGAAAGAAATAAATGAAAATTAAATGAAGATTTTTTAAATTTTGTGACAAGAAAACATAAGAAACAACCTAAGACATCAAATTTCAGCGAAGGACTAAATTATAAGTTTAAATTGCTAAAAGGAAAGTAGGAAGGTTTAGTTGGTTGAATGAAGAGACAACCTATGATTTTTCAGGAATTTTTTGAGAAATATATTGGAAAGTTTGAATAGTTAAGTATTTTGCAGATTTATAATAGATGACCTGGAGGGAGGGTTTAAATGATTGTTCCACATCAAGACATAGTTGATGTAATGATGCAGGAAGAAGAGCTTATTTTGATATATTGTTCTTAGAGATATGAGAACTGTAAAGCCTGTGATGGAGTAGAAATTCTAAAGCATGAATATGGTAAATGAATAAGAGAAGTTATACCAACATTGTATGCATAAATGAGACAAGATATGGACAATAGGATAGTGTACAAAAAAGGGATATATTTATATATTAAGGTTCATGAATATGATATCAAACAAGGTTGTGAAAATAAAATAAAGCAGGCTGAAAATGAGTTTGTGGGTAAGATGATAATGTAGAAAATGAAGATTTCAAATCCTGGAAGGTTGCAAAAAAATAGTAAGGCAATAGAAAGATAGTAAAAGAAATGGAAAGAACCAATATAATATATGGAATCCGGGATGACTTAGCATTAGATTCATTGGAAAAAATATTGGAAGCTAAAATGATTTTGGACACATAGGTTGCAAGGAAGACTAGAGCGCAATAATATATTGATTACTTGATCAAGTGGGAAGGTCATCGGGTTGAAGATTATAGTTGGATGAATGTAGCAACTCTATAGAAATACAGTTATTCTATGGAAACACTTATGAAAAGTAGTTCATAAAATTTTATTTCTTGCGAAGCGTGAGGCAGGTGCATAGATGGAGCACAAAAATTGATGAAGATACAACAAAATCTTGCCAATATGATGGAATGGCCATATGGCAATGCTCGGGGCTGGGGAAATTGTAAATATTGCATCTAGGAGGAGTTTTGATTCTTTTTAATAAGTAGAGGAGATACCTTTTGTTGCAAATATGGTTTTGGTTTCCCTATTTATATAGAAGATGAAATTGTTCATCTCTTGTGACTCTTGGTTGTCCCATGTTATCTTTCTTTTAAAGAGATAGAATTCCTGGAAGAAAAAACAGAAGGAGGAGGAGAAGACAGGGCTCATTATTCTCTGTGAAGTTGTAGTTTTGTAGGTTGCAAGGCATTGCACTTCCTTCTATGTCAATAGGGAAGTTTTTTTTCTCTGTGAATGGCACCATTGAATTGCCAATGGGACTATAAGTTGATGTCGTTTTTAATTTAATTGAAGTCTAGTGTTGAAGCAAATAGATTTCTATTTATAAACCTTTGCCAAATTGTAATTTTTATTCATGTGTGTTGTTTATCTTTAAAATATGCACTTTCTCAATCAAATTACACCAAGAATCTGAGTATGGAAGCCTTCATCGTTGTGATTGGTTCATATATTTTGTGTTTTCTTGTTGAAAGGGTCTCAAAACCCATAGAGTAATGTACCATGGTGTTTAGGAGTGACAAAGCGAGGTATTTATGGGGAATTGATAATTTAAACTAGGTACCCTTGTTTTGAATGTCACCTTGTCCTTTATATTGAATTTATGCCATAACATTTGAGCTATCATGCAAACCTTAAGGAGGAGAATTCGAGTGGGACCATACCCTGATTCGGGAAGCAAGTCAAGGCCATGGAAATTCAATTTTTAGAGTGTCGAGTCATTTCACCTTCCTGAATTTTGCAATACAATATTTTACAGAGTGTTACAAAATCATTTCATAGTGCCTACAGGTATTTTTGAGCGCTGTGTAATTATTTCGTAGCTACTGCACAAAAGAAAAATTTTAGACTATTTCTTGGTATCTAAGTCTTCTTTTGGCATGCCCATTGCACCAATTTCTCATATCTAAGATAGTTATCATAATAAATTCATATTTTTATATTGAATGCATATGTTAAATGCTTCATGAAATCTTGTTGAATTATATGTGGTAGGCTAGGGTTATTAGCAGTCGAGGTACGTAGGATACATCATTGGGCTTGCATATTATATGAAAAGATCTTGAATCCAGTGGCTATATTTGAACAAAGATTTTCTCTATTGGTTTTTCTATTACCCTTGCAACTCGTCCGACTTAAATTTAAACAAGGATTAAAAATGGATTTATCTCCCAATGTTGGGGTTAAGGAGGTTCATTTTGGCCAGAGGTTGTGACTTGTGGAAAATAAGAATGGAAAATTGTCAAAGCCAATTTTAGTATGTAATCATTTCATATCAAAGCTAGAATGCTCATTGAATCTTGGAACAAAATGTTTGATGTTTTGGAAAAAAATTATTTTTCATTCTATATTGAGGTAGAGGATAAATTATTTCAAGAATAAGCTTTGAAAGGAACTAGTAACATTGATGTTCTTAAGGCATAGAGTAAGATAGAGGTAGAAAACAATAAAACTAATAGAAACCATTAGAATAAGTAAAGTTGTGATAAAAGAAAAGGAAGCATGAAGAGCTCTCGGAAGAAAGAAATTGTGATAGTAAAAGAACAATGAATATTTGCACGTAGATTGGGAGAAATTATAGTAGTGGTACGTGTTCAAATCAGATTGGAAAAGATGTAAATGTTATTTTATGTTTTCAAGTAATGTGTCAAATAAATAGTTGATTACATATGGAAATAGCGGCACAAAGTTGTAGCTAGAAAGTTGTTATAGAGGAGGAATAGAGGAAGTAAAATATTTAAAGTAAATATTATGGAAAAGAAACTTGAGAAAGAGGATGCAGATAAGTGGAAGTTCTCATAGAAGTGAGTAAGTATGTGCAGTTGCCAAAGGAACAATGAGTGCTCAAGGAGCTTGTAAGTGAGGTGGGATACCAACAATTAGAGTTCAGGAGGAGGTTGGTGAGGTAATGGGTAAGAATTCATTGAACTAGGATTTTTACACAGACTAGACTACAACTAATAGAGAACTACGTTAACTTCACATAAGAATAAGAGGAGATAACTACAAACAATTATGACAAATGTTTAGGAGGAAGACATAAAATAAGAAAAGAGGATGTCAAGGAAAAATACATAAAGAGGAAGATGACTTATGAAGAGTTTGATAAGGAACTCACTGAGATGAAATAAATCTTTAATTTTCTTAAATATTTACTACAGAAAAATGTTGAAGA
Source organism: Pinus taeda (assembly GCA_000404065.3). Classification (NCBI taxonomy): domain Eukaryota; kingdom Viridiplantae; phylum Streptophyta; class Pinopsida; order Pinales; family Pinaceae; genus Pinus; species Pinus taeda. The sequence continues at coordinate 13,067 of APFE031509009.1, read as the reverse complement.
CCATAAATGTAGATGGGTGTATGGAAAAAGGTGAAGTGGCACAAGTTGTAGGTAAAGATGAAAGATAGTTTAAGTACTCAACAAAGGAGTGAGGAGAGTAAGACAATTGAGATGAATGTGTTCATTTCTGGACCATAGTGAGATGAATATGAAAAGGATGATTCTAAGAGACTTCATGAGGGTCCCGTGAACTATGTGGATTTGATGACCAAAACATGAATAGAGGCTATAAAGGTTTGTTATTTTAAGCAGACAATTGTGCATGATTGCAGGTTTTTATGAAGATGATAGGTCACCATTGGAAATTGTCTTAAGGTTGGAAAAAAGTTGATAGAATATTAATGATGTTCTAAAATAGGATGGGACATCATAGTTGCATAGGGATCATCAAAGAGAGGATTATAGATAGTCAAGGAAGGTAATTTTTAAAGTCAAACTGTAGAATATGTTCTTACAGAAAATAGAATCAGGTTTACTAGTAGGGACAGGTAAGAGGAAATGAAGAATTTGAATGAGGTGCTTATGAAATGTGAAGTAGACTTACCATTGATGGAAAACTTGTTGATGAAGTTAGAGTCTAGGTAGGAATTTACAACTAGAGAAGAGGAATGTTCAACAATACCTTACCAAGAAGAGGTGCTTACAACATCTAAAGGAATAGAGGTAAATTTTGATTTTCAAACTGATTATGAAGTTGTAGAAATAAGAAGAAATGATGAATATGAAGTTGTAATTAAATAAATAGAATATAAACTATTTCTTGAAGATCAATTTAAGTTTCTCATGGAATATTCTAGAATAGTTATTGAATATTTTCAGCAGGAGATGAGGTATGACCATCCCATCCCAAATTTACCCACTTTTACAAGCTCTCCAGGGTAAACATGAGTTGAGTGTTACTATGACATGACGTAAAATCCAAGTTACAATTATGGAATTGGGGCCAACAAAATGAAAACTTTTTTATACCTCTCAGGAGCACTAAATCACCTAGAAGTTAGTCCACAACCTTTGATGATGAGATTCTGAGTTGGAACTACTTTTTCATAAAATTAACCCCCTAGTCGCACCCTTAACACAATATTAATGTAGTTATGACTCTTCAAATGAGCCCGAAAGCCTTCCTATAGGTGGTTATCACCAAACTTTCCTTTGTTATTTGCATGTGGTCGTGAGATCTATGCCACGTTTTTAGGATAGCCACCAAACCACTACCCCAAACTTCCTATAACTTTCTAGAATTATATGAATGATGATAAAAATGTTAGGAAATCAAAACTTGAGCAACATATTGACCTATACATGCCTAATACAAGATAAAAATTTTGTAAAAAAAATAATAAACATATAAGATACATATGATGAATGCATATCTGATCAAGAATTTTTGAACTTCATCTAAAAATCCACAAGAAGGACTGATGACCTCTTAAGCTAGATGCAACAACACTTGTTAACCCATGCATTCATAAACCATCCAATAACTTATCAAATCATGAAAGAGATCCATAGCTAGAGAACATGCATATAACTAGCATATAACGATAATAGAAACCATGAAAAATCATCAATAAGATTAACATGATCATCAGTACAAGTTATCATAGATCATAATAACAAAATATCTTGGATTAACATATGCAAAAGCCAACCAAGTTAGGGACTTCCACATACCACACCATTATATATTGGGATAAACCAAATATCTCTTTTATCCAATCACCCCCATTCCATATTCCAAGTACCCATGTGGGATCATATGATTTAAACAAAAATAAAACCAACCAAGGCTTCCAGATGCCACACCACCTCAACCCTACTCCATAGTTATTTCACCTAACTAGTCTATTAATCACTAGTACCAACCATATTGGTCACTTCCCAAGTTGTCTAGGGCTCCAAGGATTTTATCTCAACCCACAACCTCCAGGGAAACCAAGCTCTTACAACACTCCAGATATCTCCCATCTCAATCCACAACCTCGAGGGAACCAAAGCTACTCTAGGCTTCCATACATGTTATGCCAACCTGCAACCACAGTGAACCTGAGAACTAATAAAAAAATCCATACAGGGAAGCCACTACATCATGTCTATTCAGGAAATGGAAAGGAAAGGATAAAACCACTATGAATCCAAGAAAATCTCCATGTTAATGACAACAAACATAAATAATAAACCAATTCATTTGCCATGCAATCGAATCCAGACATTTTAAATCTCACATGTGCAATGTTATCTGCAATCCAAAGCTAATTCTTTCCTTACCTCCCATTGCCCAAACTTCCTCTTCCACTCCCTTGTTTTCCATTGCTTCCTTGTCTAAGGGCTTGTTCTTTCTCCTTTCCTACACCTAATCAAAAGTGTTGGGTTGTGTTATATTCTTTCCTTGACTAGCCCATGCAGTTAACTAGGGGGTTAGAGGGACGGCGGAGCCCCCCCTTCCTTGTGCCGATTGCATAGTGGGGGGGGTCATAGGGGGTTTGAGGAGTGTAGGTTTTGAATGTGATGGTTTTCACTCCATGGTTTTGGGCACAACGGTTTTTGGTCAATGGTATTGGATGCTTTGGCATGTATAAATATGTATTGTAACATTGAAAGGAACATAATGAAAAATCAAGTTGGTAGTCCCAGTTTTGGGATCTAAGGGAAAATCTCTGTGTGTATGTGTTTTATGTGGTATGCTCTCGCATTGTTTATTTTCTGTGTTTTAGAATTCGTATGCAGGTAATTTTTGTACATTCTTAAAATCTACATTTGGTATCAGAGTTGTTTTGGATTCAAAGGGACGCCTTTGTTGTTGAGGGGTTTCACTCAGGCCTGTGGTAGACCTTGTCCAATGGGAGGTCTGTGGGATCGATTCTTGTGATGAAAGAATATGGCGAGCAATGGAAAGATAGAGATCAAGAAATTTAATGGTTAGATTTTTTAGTTATGGAACTCAAGATGGAGGATCTATTGGCGGATAAAGATCAGTGGATCACGGTCGATCCGGGTACTAAATGAACAGGAGTGTGCAATGAAGAATGGAAGAAGTTGGATCGGAAGGCATAGAGCACAATATTATTGTGTGTCTCAGATTCAGTATTGTTGAATGTATCAGGGGAAGCTATGACTAAGGCTTTGTGGGACAAGTTACGAACTTTGTACCAATCTAAGTCTCTGGTGAATAAATTGTTCCTACAGAAAAAACTGTATAACTTGAGGATGAAGGATGGAGACTTGGTGACAGGGCATCTGAACGCATTTAATACTGTGGTAAGTCAGTTATTATTTGTTGATATTAAAATTTCAGATGAAGATAAGTGCATCAATTTGTTATGTTCTCTACTAGATTTTTGGGATAGTTTGGTTATTGCAATAGGTAGTAATGCAACTACCTTGCAGTTTTATGAAACAGTTTCATCCTTGCTAATGAAGGAAATGAGATGGAAAAATAAGGAGAGCCAGAATGGTGATGCCTTATCTGTACGAGGAAGGTCCTAGAACAGAAACAAAAATAAGTCATTGAGTGGGAGATCTAAATATAGAAGGAGATCTAAATCTTGAAGAAAACATGTAAAGGTGGTATGCTGGAAATGTGAAAAAGAAGGGCACTACAAAAGGGACTATAAATCTAAAGCTCCTGATAAAGGAAATGGATCTAATAATGCTCCTTCTGCAGAGGCGAAAACCACCTCAAATGAAGGTGGAGATGTGTACTTGGCTTCTTCAAGTACACATGTAGATCATGAGGCATGGTTGATTGACTCGGGTTTGCGAGTATGAGAAATATGATGGTGGTGATTTCTTCTTGGGGGATGACAGGAAGGCTAGAATGGTTTCTAAAGACAGTCTTGATATTTTCATTAGGTAATTGGTATATATCTTCTCCTACTAACAAATGTAAGGTATATAGAAGATCTTCCCTTACTCCTCTAAGCAGGACCAGCTTTAGTGACTCGGGGTCAAGTGTGCACCTAGCCCTTTTTTAACTGAGCGGGAATCTTTCTTCATAGTCTTCTAAGGATTCATCCTAGCCCATGGTCATCCTAAAAGTCTCTTACTTAGTATCCTTTGACCTACAATAGTCCCCATATTTGTTGTTAAAATCCTGCTGCATCTGAGCCCAAGTTGTGATTCTATCTCTTGGTAAATCGATGAACTAGAACAATGCTTCATCCTTGAGGGTAGATGGAAACAATTTGAACTTTTGCTCATCATTTGTGTTACGCAGTAATTTGTCACCATCGGCCACCGTCCTTGTTGCACCCCCACTGTCACACATTGGAGGACACATTTACGGACCTGTGACCAGTGACATAACTTGAAAACACTTCCATTGAGGCCTCCTGAGTATGAAGTTCATAACCCTGAAGACACCTTCTGAAGATTAGCCTTGGAAAATGCCCTTTTCCCATTAGCGCGGGACCACAGTGTATTACCCCGCGCCAATGGCTCAGTCCTTACAAAAAGGGCACGCCCATAAGCGCTCTGTCCCAGAGCACGGCCTGCGCCACACAAATTAGGCATGATTTTTGGCCAGCGCATGCTAGAATGCTTTTTCCCTTGCGACTCACTCAGTTCCCTGAAGGAAAAAGCCCACAAAAGCATCCGGGTTTCGGCTTTTCTATCCAAGGCAATGGCTATTATGAGACATTTCCAAAAACTCAGAATGTGTCCACATACAATGTATATCTCCTCTCACTTTATCTATAAAAGCCTGTCTCCCCATAATGAACAGGCTAGTTTTTGGAGGCAAAAGCAAAAGAGCAAACAAGCTAG
>APFE031509007.1:127577-142403 GCA_000404065.3 Pinus taeda | reverse complement strand
TCTATGTTGCATACCACTGCATGAGCCTTTATGAACCTGAAGATTTTGAACCTTTGGTAATGTGACTCTCTTTCTCACACTTTTTTACACATACTCAAACCTAAAGGAATATTTCTTGAACTCCTTTCCCATGTTCAAACCCTAAAATAACTTCAATAGTTACCTTACCTTAAAACCCTAGCCATATGATTGCATGTAATTGTAATGGTTACTCCAACAGGTAGCTTCTCTTAGAACCTGTCATCAAAGTTTCATCCTCAATATCTCTCATACGAGTCTAATATATTAAGAAGGAAGATAAGAAGACATTTCTTGTGGGGAACCCTAATCAGTTTGAAGGACCTATACCCATAACCTAAACCTTCTGCTCAACATGGTCTCCATTGTTTCATTGACTTGTTTTATTTGTTCACTTGCTAACTAGAGATGAGATGTGCAGGCTTGGCATGAAGGAAAACCTAAATTAGGATATCTCTTAGTTTCTATCAAACAAGAAATAACCTCTCTTCTTCATAAAATAAGTTGGGATACCTCATCTACCCTGGCGCAATGAACGCCTAGTAATAAGTGAAAATGCACACATAAAAGAAAATGAAGTTAAATAAAGGGTAAAGATCGAGAAAGGATTCCTGCACAAAGAGGTAATGCAATGACTCTGCCAGGGTACTCACCAAGCTCACTGGAAGAAGAGCAGCATTTTTGATTTCTGAATCCATTGGGGTCTAGGCCCGCTGGCAATGGAGCAACACCAAAAACTTATTTTAAAATTATGAATAGAATAAACCCTTTGCCTCGTTCTTTGCATTATCATCGACTACTATCATGTGTGAACTTCTAATTGGATATTTACTGACTAGCATGACCTGGCTTAGACACAAAGGGAATGCATACCTGTAAAGGTCAAGGTAACAGTACCCATAGTAACTATTCAATATTCCATTTCATCATTATCCAAAATCGAACTATTATAGGGACGTTGGTAGAGATGCCGGATTCTATGAATGGTTTGCCAATTGTTGTAGCTGCTACAACACCACCCCAAATGTTTTGGGCATATCCAGAATTCTGGGTACCCCACTGCTTGCCCCATGCTACTAGGCTTTTGATAAGGCCTTCAACCGATTACTCTCCCCACAACCCTTCCTAGAAAACCCTGTTGATGCACCCTCTCATGCTTCATACATTACATCCTCACATCATGTTTTATCTCAGACATAGGCCTTAGGATTTCCTTTGGATTTTGAAGGTCAATAGATCCATTGAAGCATTAATATTATCCCATGATTTTGAAACTCATCCTTGCATGATATGAATCACGATCAATATATGCCCTATCTTTAGAACATAATGCATTCAATTTGGATTTCCTTATGATTGACAATATTAGGGTTTGGGAGAAACCCTATATTGTTAAAGGAGTGATCCCCTCCCTGTTGTTACATAAATCACATGCCTTTAGGGGTGCATCCTCATAAACATTGCATGGAATCATGGTGAGAGTCATTTCAGAACATTTTCCCCGGGTTCTTGAAAGATCCTTCACCTCAGCATGTGCATTTGGGTTTGCGGTTATTTATTCACCTTGCATCCTGGTAACCCTAAAGGTATGTGATTGCATGCCCAAACCTATTTTAAATTAATCCTCACTCTCCAGGATGCTTGTCATGTTCACTCTTATCATCTCATCTTGGAGAATGACCACATCAATAAGCATTTGGGTTTATGAGAATACTTTTGTTGATGACTTTGCCTCACCATCACCCTCATCCCTTCCAAATTCATTAGGTTTGATGTGTGGTTGTCCTCATTGTGTGCATCTTTGAAGCCCTAACTAGTCAGGACGAGAGTCACCTTCATATTTCAACCTCGACCTTATGGCCCCATGCATGCACTCCCATAAGCATCACACCCCATTGGCTTTGCATTATTACAAGGACCCCTTGATATGTTAACACCACCCGGGATATTAGGTTAATGAATGTGTTCAACAAATTTGTATAAAAGGACCAAAATCCAAAGCATGACATTTTCAAAAGAGCATTGAGCATGCATTGATGCACCATAGGATGTGGTTTTTTCTGAGTGGTGAAGCATTATATATATATAGTCTATATATAAGCACACATATATATTATATATCATATATATATTAATATATATTATATATATATATATTAATATAATTAATATATATTATATTATATTAATATATATATATATTATATATATATGCAAATAACATGTGTATTATTGTGCTATGCAGGGCAAGGGAGACAACACCTTCTATTTTAAACCAAGGGCTAGCTAAGGGGCCACAACCCCTATACAAAGGAGTGATACCCCTTCGTAGTCGCATTATGGGAACATCATCTTTCATTATTTATGGTAGTCTTATTCTATAGGCATCACCTTTATCCAAAACCCTCTCAAGGCACATATGGTTCCATCGTAAGGGCCTTCCCACACTCAAATTATGTGCACAACATAAATGGCACCATGAATGGTCTGATGTCAGAACAATACAAGGTCCCGTTATGATTTAGAAAAAGCCTCCTTGGATACATAATGGAGATAATTAACATGTGCACAAAGCCTAGAATCACATCTTTTTTTGTTCCCCTCTCTTTATATATATTTTCAAAAATGTGCCTATGCTCAAAATCACCCACTATTAAAGGTCACAAATATTTTTTGATATGGTACCCAACATTTAATTCCATGGCATCTCAACTTGCATCGAAGATAGTGTCACACTGCACATTTTAATTTGATAAACAATCAGGGTTGAAAGGTCATTCTTCCAATTGTAGAGAGTGATAGACGATGAACTATGTCCACCAAAATGCACAGAAGGGAAATGAAAAAGTTGTGCTAGATGTAATTAGTAGCTTTACTGACCAATCTTGGATGACAATAACATATTCAAGTTGTTCTTTCACATAAAGTAGCACTATATGCCATTTGAGCTAGTAAACAAAAGTTCCATCTATAGGGTTATGCGAACGATTGTATGTTCACATCACATAAGCGATGTGTTGAACAAAGGAATCATGTGTCATGGTCATATAATAAGTCTGTTAAATCCCATTGAAATGATACAGATTCACTCCATCCAAGTGGTATATTTATACACAATGGTCACAGATGTCAAATATTGAGAGATTATGATTGTCATGAATGCTAAAGTCAAGGCACAAATTCTCTTATGCCACACTGTAATTTTAAAATACACAACCACTATGAAAATATTGACCTACTCATAGTGATGGAAGCTTGGTTGAAGCATATGCTATGCAACCAACAAATCCAATATAGGGATCTTTGCGATAGTTATCATGGAAGTGAAAGGTTGAAACACACAACCTCTATCGACAGGTGAATGCATGGCATTTTTAAAAGGCCAATAATAGTGTAAGTGACAACTCCTAATCCAAGGTCACCCAAAAGTGCAATTTTACACATAGGTAGTAGAGTTACGGCCTTAATTTCCAATTGAAAGAATTACCTATCTCAAAATTGAGGCTATGTAATCTCCAAAGGTCACAATCCCTCCTAGGTTGCACAGTCGTACCTCAGGGCATCGGGAAAGAAAAGGACGACATGCGATCTTAGTCAAGTGCAACTAGTCACAGGCCACAAAGCTTTGGAAGCAACCAAATGATGCAACTTGTGATACGTTGTGACCTAGTGACCTACAGAGGGTCACATTTCCACTAAAGTCATTGGGTCATTTTACAAGCCCTCAGGCAGGTTCCCCAGAAGTGAAACCAACCATATCCTACGACCATGCGACCTTCAGTATGGTGCGCTCCCACCTAGGATGCGAGGTCGCGTGTTGTTGCCTGAATGAAAGCAACCAAAGATGTGACTTTGTTGGAGTGAAACTATGCAACCTTTAGAAAATCAAAAATCACTCCACAGATTTCCACAAAATTCTTGGGCTTACTGTTTATACAAAGAAGCATGAAGATTATATTTAGGGGGTTCATATCACATGTATATGAGAAGGAAGGGAATATGGAGGGATGCTGAAATAAGTTCCTAGTAGTGACCATTTTTGAATGAAAAATATGGTATATGAACCTTTCTTTGTCCATACCACCTTTAACAGGGGATGGAGGAGAGAATTAAAGTGAAACTTTGCGTTGTTATAAAGAAACTATGTGAATTTCCTTTGATGATTGGACCCAACATTTATTGTCAAGCTATGTCAAGAAATGTTGGTGCGATCATAAGCTAAAAATGGAAATGAAAGAAAGGCTCAATGGTTGTAGTTGATGGTTGGTTGATGAATAAAAGAAGAAGATGCCTCTCATATTAGATATGCCTTATTTTATTCAGAGATGATATTTCACACTCAAGAATTAGAAATGATGGTTCATTTATATGCACTTTCGTTGCCAATACGGATCGGCCATGCTTCTTTATATATGAAGCATAATTCTCACCTAACGGTGAACCTCAAGGAGTTTGGTAATCTATATCTAAGAAATTCTTCTCGAGAGGTTGAAGGAAGGAGGTCAGTGCTTGATGAACATAGGTATTTATAATTTCCCTACAAATCCATAATATAGATATCTACCCTATAATGGGCATAAGGGACATTTTTCTACTGTGCACAAACTAAGAGGACATGAAGCATTGAAATGTAATGGCTAACCATGTGCTCCAAACACGCTTGCCCATAGAACTTGTTGTACGATTTGTGAAAGTAAGGAACAAGTTAGGGCTTTGATTCACCATGATTAAACCCATGAAGGATGATATGGAAGTCCAAGAAGACCCTATAAATACACTCACTCTCAGAAAGGACTATCTAGGGGTCCAAAGGTGATTTTGGTTATTAATGATTATTATTTTTTATCTATATATTTTTACATTTATAATATGGTTATTCAATTATCAATGTGTATAACTACTATTATTTTCTTGTAGGGTATAGGAGAACAAGAACTTCAACCTATATTGAGATATTTACGGTTACTTACAGGAAGCCTTGTAGCTAGGGTGTCCAACCAGTTAAAAAGTTGGCTCCACATAGCTGATCGAGGCACTATCTCAACCACGATGGCAGATGTCATAGCAAACAAATGGTCATTCCATGTAGCCAATGAACCACACAATTTGGTCTTGTACTCTGGAAATTACCTTGGCGACAAGCGTTCTAGGGTTTACAAGAGCCCTCTACATAATCTTCTTCTCTTCCACCATAATGTAAATGTCCTCATATGATGTCAAGAGTCAGGCTAAGATCAATTAAGCCTCTACTAGGTGGTAGGCATGAGAGAGAAGTGAGGAAGCTCAAGGGTCATGAAGGTAGTTGAAAGGGCATGAGGGAAGGTCAAAGGTTACGGTAGTGTTGCACGAAAATTGTCACTTTGACATTCTGCAATCAATATGAGTCTATCACCACTCATACACACCTCCTTTGCAAGTCTTAAACCTCAGTTCTTCATATCAAGCTTTGAAAATAATAGAAAGTCCTTAAAAAACTCTAAAACTCTGGTTTCGCACTTTCTCTTAGCATTACTTGCGGTACCGCACCCATTGGTCATGTCCCCTATGCACCTGACCGATCTGTCTCTGTGTTATGGGTGCGAACCCCTGCAAAAGTTAAAAATACGCAAGTAAATTCTTAAAAACTCACTTTGAGTCATTTCTGGAAGCTTCTAGAGGGAATCTTGAGCTGGAAAGTTCGCTCCTTGAGGGTTCATGCATCCCATTCCTTAAGGAGCTAACCCCTTGATGTGAGGAGCTTATCCCTTTGAAGGAGGACTCTATCCCTTCAATGGTGGACCTGCAACCTCCTTCCATTGCACTATAAAATGAAGCATTGGGCTGGTTACTTGGGAGGTTGAAAGCTAAATATTTTTTAGGGTAAATGCTGCTAGAACTTAGTCTTCCTTATTGAGCTTTTGAGAGGAAAGATCACATACATTTTGATCTCATTTCGAAGAGAGTGAGGCTTGTCAAAGTAGAGGAGATTCTTGTTTGGACTCTGAGAAGAGCTTGTACAACATTAAGGCACCAAGGTTGTAAAGTTTTTCTATTTCAAAGTTAATACAATCAAGTTTATTTTTCTCAATAAGCTATGCTTTATGGTTTATTTCATGGATTCCTTGATCACCATGATGAACATGATTTATTATATTAGCTATGTAGGTGTTATTTGATGTGTGCTTGTTTGTGATTGCAGGTTCTTAAAAAGGAAACTCTTTCAGACGATCAAAGCGTGGCTGCCACAAACTAGCGTTGGACTTAAGGTAGCGTCTAAACCACCTCTTTAGTTTTTATTAATGAATCGTAATATGTTTAGAGAAAGATAGATTTGCTTGTCCAACTTGTCACTAGATATCAGTTGATACTCAGGAGATCGGTCTTGTCCGCAAGAATGATTTATCCGGCCAACAAATTGGCGACTCCACTAGGGACTAGATTTGATTGTTTAAATTTTCCTTTGTCTTTGACTTGAGAAACTTGATTTTTGTTTCTGGTTTTCGCTTGATGTGTGTGGGTTTGGGTAGTTTTTAGGTTCTGGATTGTTTTTTGTTTTTTCAAAATTTTTAAGAGGACCACACGTTCTATTTACAATACAGTGCGGACATCTCTGCATTGTTCCTTTAGTGCACAGAGCGGTACTGCATCTGGTTATGCTGGAAGCTTGCGGACCTTGCCAAACTTTTTGAAAATCCCAAAATGTTTTCGTCTAGTTAAGTTTAGGATTCTTTGCATCTACCGAGATCTCTATTTTTTTGTCAAAAAGCCTTGTTTATGAGTTTCTTTCAAAAAATTATTTATCTCATCAATCTCCATTAAGTTAATTGGGTGTTTTGAGTCTCGTTTTTGAGAAATTCTTAATTTGATTTCCTTTGGTCATTACTTAGAGGTTTGTCTCAGGCTTTTCACAATTTTGCATCTTTGAGTGTTTTTATTTTTTGATCTTTGGAACTCTCACCCAATTTTCTTGACTTGCACTTGATTGGTTCTTAGATTACATTATAATCATCTTGTATTTGAGAATTATCTTGCATAGATCACATTTGCATAGTTAAAATTCTCATTTTCAGAATATGAATGTGAATTGTGCATAGATTACAATTGCATAGTTTACATTCTGAAAAATCAATCGTAGATTCAGATCAATTTTCTTTGTTTTGAATGTACATATTTTTATGCTTGTTTTTAACACACAAAAATAAAAGTAAAAACTGTTTTGGAATTGATTTGCATTACTTTTTCTTGATGAAATTAGTGCATTAGAGAATTTGTTATATTTTCTCTTAGTGATCAATTTGTTGCATTGTTGGAAGTGAATGGAAACTCTCTCCTTACTTTAGTTAGGATTCATCGAATTGAAAAGATTACATTATCATATTCGATTACAATCAATTTTGGGTCAGGTCATAACACTATTGGTTTCATATCCATTTACCCTTTTGAGTAATAACATCCTAAATAACACAATGCTTAATTAAAATTCATCTAGTAACTTTGCATTTTTAGTGCTCTTTCCACCAATATAGCTTAGGCTAGTATCTTGGAGTAGGGAGTAATTAACTCTCCAAGATAGTTAAAACAAACAAGTAGTTGTATCTTGTGGTAGGAAATAAATCCAATTGTAATTGATATAATATGGGAAGCTCCTCTTAAAGGAGTCAATCACGAGATCATATCCGAACCTTTGAGATAATCAAGTCTGTCTCATTGGGAAAGATAGTAGATTTGAATGTATTAAAAATGGTAAACCTCGGATTAACCATTGTCGAGGAGCTTGGGATTCACTTTTTGGTAAACCTCGGATAGATCATGTCAAGGAGCCTTCAAGGGGATTGAGCATTGTTACTCTGCCCTTGCATGTAGATCAGATCATAGACTATTCCCCCAGTTGTATTTGTTACTGTTGGTAACCTTAATGACCATAATCTTAAGATTCTTTCCTAAGGTGACGGTGAAGGACGGGTCTCACTGTACCTGGAGTAGACATTGACTAGACTCACTTGGACTCTCTGGGGGTTCTCTTGACTTGAGATGGTTATGTGAAGAAACTTATGCCAGTCTGTTTCATTAAACAAGTTGTCGGGGTAACTGTTCCAACCACTTTTTCTATATTGAATTTTGCAACGTTAGATTTCATCACCAACTAGTGTTTTTAGTACGGGAAGTTACTGTTTGTGTGGTTTGACTCTTAGATTTGATAGCGCGTGTTAATTTGTTTGTTTTTACTTTTAGAGACCATAGGTGTGAATTGTGAATTTTAATTGTTAGGTGTGAATTGTGAATTGTTAATTTTAGTTTTGAATTGTTAATAAAATTCACTGAAGTTGAATATAATGGCAACTGTTCCGAAATTTACCAACCAAGGAACCCCTCTTAATGAGAATCCTAGTACTTGTCCTTGCTTTGGAAATGTTGATCCTCCTTATATGGCTACTTTGTCATTACTTGGATTTACAATAGGTTTACCGATATGGTTATTTTCAACTTCGTTGGCCCCAAATACACCAATTGTTCCACCTCAATCGAATGCTTCACCTCAACAAAGTTCACCATCTCAACATCACCAACCTTATGTTGACCCTTTACCTTCTTCACCTAATATTTATTCCTCTTCGCTTGGTAAAATCCTTGACACTAGTAACCAGGTGGCTAAGAAAAAGAAGAAGAAGAAGCAAGATAAGAAAGAAGTCAACCAACCAACCATGCTTGTAAGTGTTAGTTGTGTTGAGGAAACCTCCTACATGCATCGTAAACCCAAATACCCTTGCAGGCTTTATAAGGGTGACCTCTTCCTTATCAATTGTCCTGGTATTCCAAAGGTTTTGGAAGTATGGTTAGAAAAATCTCATCAACTTTCCATTGATCCATCAACTAGTGATAGTCAGGTTCCCGGGAAAAAGGGTAAAGTTAGGTTTCCTTGTAAGTTATGCAAAGGGATTCATCAAACTCACATTTTCCCTCACATGGATGAAGCCTCAAAATTGTTGGAAAACCTTACTGTTCCACAGCCAGAATTTCCAACTAGTTACAGTAAACTTTCTCCCAACCTTCCGTTAACTGATGGAGTGATTGATCTAATTTCAAGTACAGTCGATCCCACTCTTCCATTGGATAGTGAAACTCATATCACTCAGGTTGATGATCTATTAGTTGATCAAGTGGTTGATTCAATTTCACATTTGGTCGATCTCACTCTCACTTTAGAGAGTGAACTTCATACTGCTCAGGTTCTTCTTGTTACATCAGATTCTTCTACGCCGTGGGGCATTTCACCTGTTTCTACAAAACCCCCTCCAAGTACTAAGGTCTTTTCCTTTGATTGGAATAGACTGCTAGAACGTCATCTTCCTTCCTCCATCCCTTTCCAAACCATTGTCAAGGTTGGTAGTAGGGACATACACCGCACACAAGTAGATGAAGGTGCTTCTGTTAGTATTTTATCCTCAACTACTTGGAAGGATTTGGGTTCCCCTCAGCCTATGCCTATTATGTAGAATCTGAAAGCTTTTAATGTAATCATTAGTGAACCTTTAGGGATCCTTCCTTGGTTTTCCATTACCTTCGAAGGTAAAACTGTCTATATTGATCTTATGTTAGTTTGAGGTCCCTTGGATTTCAATTTACTCCTTGGGCATGACTATGTTTATGCAATGAAAGTTGTCGTATCGACACTCTTTCGTGTGATGTCTTTCCCTCACAATGGAAATATTGTGACTGTAGACCAGCTTTCGTTCCCTAGTCTTGTTTCAACTACCAATAATATGACCCCCCTAAATGTTCCTGATTCTAAAGTGGTACCTACCCCGCCACACGTTAATTAGGTGGCCACTCATCCCATATTTTTCAGTTACCAATGTAAGTGATCCTCTCACTATTTGCTCATCTTCCCTTGATTTAGATCCGGTAATTGACATGGAAAACTCTATGGGATTACTTGAACGCGATGTTCTTATCCCTTTTGAGTCCCTTGACATGTGTTCCTTCCAGAGAAGTATTCTTCCTTCTAATGAAGACCTCTTGGAAGCCATGATCAAGGTGTGTCCATTGACATGTCTTTCTTCCAGTTAGAAGCCATAATCAGTGAGTTCAAGGAAAGTTCCTGTTACTGAGTCAACCTTGTTAAAAAATGAATCAGGTTTGAGGACAGTTCTTTTCCTGTGTCAAACTCATTAAAAAAAAATGAATCAGTAGGTTATATAGGTAGATTTTAGAGAGTAGACGCGAGGATAGTTTCTTCCTGTCTCAACCTCGTTAAAAAATGAAACTAGGATGTGAGGATAGTTTGCTCCCATCTCAACCTCTTTAAAAAATGAAACTGGATGTCATGAGCATAGTTCCTTGTCTTGTGTCAAGCTCGTTTAAAAAATGAAATAAGGGTTTCTAGGAAAGTTCCTGTTACTAAGTCAACCTCGTTAAAAAATGAATCAGGTATGAGGACAGTTCTTTTACTGTTTCAATCTCATTAAAAAAAAAATGAATCAGTAGGTTATATAGGTAGATTATAGAGAGTATTCGCGAGGATAGTTTGTTCTCGTCTCAACCTCGTTAAAAAATGAAACTGGATTAGCGAGGATAGTTTTTTCCTGTCTCAACCTCGTTAAAAAATGAAACTAGATTCTATGAGCATAATTCCTTGTCTTCTGTCAAGCTCGTTAAAAAATGAAACAAGGAGTCGTGAGCATAGTTCCTTGTCTTGTGTCAAGCTCGTTAAAAAATGAAATAAGGAGTCATGAGCATAGTTCCTGGTCTTGTCTCAAGCTCTTTAAAAAATGAAACAAGGAGTCTAGAGCATAGTTCCTTGTCTTGTGTCAAGCTTGTTAAAAAATGAATCAAGGATTTTAGAGCATAGTTCCTTGTCTTGTGTCAAGCTTGTTAAAAAATGAAACAAGGCTTTTGAGGATAGTTCCTTTCCTATGTCAACCTCATTAAAAAATGAAACAACTCCCTTTTCGAGTCGAGTCTTTCCAAGAACCTGAAAGTAAACCTTCATTTCATCCACCTAGTTGAATGCAATGAGGCTTGGGGGGCATGTACCTCGATTTGTGTCATCACGCTGGGGACATGTGAACTTATAACAAGCATAGTTTTTCATTTCAAGCTTGTGTAAACATGAAACCAAATCCAAGCAAAGTTCTCTTTGGTTCAAGCTTGTGTAAAAATGAATCCATACCCATTTTACATCTCGTGATTGCCATTTTTATCTGCTAAATTATATTAGATGAGCCTTGGTTGTTGTTATCCCATTGCCACCATCTCTTTGGCCGATCATATGCTTTCACTTGGTTGTTTTACCTTTCCTGAGGGACCGCAGTTATGAGTGGTTTTGTTAGCCATCCTCTTGACCATTACATGTTTTGAGCAGTTCCACCATTACCGAAACCAGTTGCTACCCTTTATACCACTCGTTCCTCTAGGACAAGTCCTCTTGAAGCTCTTTTCTAGCTCGTAAAATATGAAAAGATTGCCGAGTTTTTTCTTTTTAAACTCGTTAAAATAGAATTAAAAGGACGGTCCACTTACAGTGCTTTTCTGACCATATAAACATGAAAATATTGTCAGAATTTTGTCATTTCAAGTTCGATATTGGTAATAAAATGACGTGTTTCCGATCGCTTTTTTACTTTTTCAGATTGAAGGCACTAATTATAAAAAATACTCCTTGATCGTAATGATCAAGCGGTTCTCTCAAGTATTAATTTATAATTTTTTGGGCTTGGGGGACACAAATTTACGAAAAAGGACAACCATGGAGTTTTCTTAAGTTTTTCTTTCGACTCCCTAAAATTGAAAAACATTGAGTTTCTCCTATTTTGGACTCGTTAAAATTTAACAATAAAGGACCTGTTAAATTTCAAATAGGAATGGACCACTCCTTCTTAGGGTTTGAATTTTAAACTAAGTTGGACTCATCCGAAGGATGAGCTTATAATCAAGCAAATGTTATCCTCCTCAAGCTTGTCAGAAATAAAGAGGTACTTGCTAGAAATGGTGGGGCAAAAGAGAGAAAAATGAACCTGTTTGTTATACTTTGTGTTTAGAAAAGCAGTGAACCACTCTTGAACATGACACTTTTTGTTCACCTGGGTTGGGAAATCCTTTGCCTAACAGTTAATCAAACCATATTGAAAGTCTTCAGCTAGTTTTTGGGTATTATCTTTGGGTCAATTGTCACCAAAACATCTGCAGTGTCGTTATGTGTTCAAGACGTCAGTTCAAATAAACCATTCATTTGCAAAATATCTATCATCCATCTTGACCATCCTTGAGTTAGTCCTTGACAAATATATTTCTTCAAAACTTCGTCTATGATTTCGTGTTGTGGGCTTCCATACGACGGATCACTTTCTATCGACTCCAACTCATTATCTAGAAAGATGATCTAGAAATCATCAGTACCTTGGAATCTGCATGCCTCAATGGCAGGTTTATCACCTTTGACGACAGGTTGCATCATTAACCTTCGATCAAAGGATTCTGTGACGTGTTTGACATCAACTCATTTATTCACATTTCATAGCTTGTACTGAGTACTTTGAGGGCCATTGAAATTAATGGTGGTTCCTTTCACACTTGTTAACAGTTTAGATCATTGACTGGTAATCAAATGGTTTCTACCATGTTCGACTTCGACACATTCATTCACATGGGTATAATCATACTAGTTCGGGAAACATAAATCAAGACCCTGGATCTAGTTTCCACCATCCAGGCTGCGAGGAATTTTGTTATTCATTATACAGTGGACTATTCATAAACAGATGGTTACGCCCATACTGTGTCTACATATGTCTATACTTATGATGTATTACGAAATCATTCCTGTATCAGAGCAGTTTAGATAGTTTCTAGTCAATTTTGATCTGAGTATGGGAATGCCTACCTTAGCGATGATATGTTCATATATATATATATATATATATATATATATATATTTCATTGAATGTTTTTACAGGTTCTGACTGGGGTATCCATAGGAAGATCCTTGATACGATAAAGTACTTCATCTTCTTAGATGACAAAATAATCCTCATCTATTACAGACTTCACACTTTAGGGGGAAATCTGTTGCATGAAAATTGTCACTTTGACATTCTGCAATCAATATGAGTCTATCACCATTCATACATACCTCCTTTGCAAGTCTTAAATCTCAGTTCTTCATATCAAGCTTTGAAAATAAGAGAAATTCCTTAAAAATCTCTAAAACTCTGGTTTCGCACTTTCTCTTAGCATTACTTGCGGTACCGCACCCATTGGTCATGTACCCTATGCACTTGACCGCTCGGTCTCTATGTTATGGGTGTGAACCCTTGTAAAAGTTAAAAAGGTGCAAGTAAATTCTTAAAAACTCACTTTGAGTCATTTCTGGAAGCTTCTAGAGGGAATCTTGAGCTGGCAAGTTCACTCCTTAAGGGTTCATGCATCCCATTCCTTAAGGAGCTAACCCCCTAATGTGAGGAGCTTATCCCTTCGAAGGAGGACTCTATTCCTTCAATGGTGGACCTGTAACCTCCTTCCCTTGCACTATAAAATGAAGCATTGGGCTGGTTACTTGGGAGGTTGAAGTTGAATATTTTTTAGGGTAAATGCTGCTAGAACTTAGTCTTCCTTATTGAGCTTTTGAGAGGAAAGATCACATACCTTTTGATCTCATTTGGAAGAGAGTGAGGCTTGTCAAAGTAGAGGAGATTCTTGTTTGGACCCTGGGAAGAGCTTGTACAACATCAAGGCACTAAGGTTGTAAAGTTCTCATATTTCAAAGTTAATACAATCAAGTTTATTTTTCTTAATAAGCTATGTTTTATGGTTTATTTCATGGATTCCTTGATCACCATGATGAACATGATTTATTATATTAGTTATGCAAGTGTTATTTGATGTGTGCTTGTTTTTTATTGCAGGTTCTTAAAAAGGAAACTCTTTCAGACGATCAAAGCGTGGCTGCCACAAACTAGTGTTGGAATTAAGGTAGGGTCTAAAACACCTCTTTAGTTTTTATTAATGAATCATAATATGTTTAGAGAAAGATAGATTTGCTTGTCCTACTTGTTGCTATATATCAGTTGATACTAGGGAGATCAGTCTTGTCCGCAAGAACGATTATCTGGCCAACAAATTAGCGACCATGCTGGGGATCGAACCTAGAATCTCTGGTTTTTACAGGTTCCGACCGGGGTATCCATAGGAAGATCCTTGAAATGATAAAGTACTTCACAATTCTTATATGACAAAACCATCCTCATCTATTACAAACTTCACACTTTAGGGGGCAATCTATTGCACAAAAATTGTCACTTTGACATTCTTCAATCAATATGAGCCTATCACCACTCATACATACCTCCTTTGCAAGTCTTAAACCTCAGTTCTTGATATCAAGCTTTGAAAATAAGAGAAAGTCCTTAAAAATCTCTAGAACTCTAGTTTCGCACTTTCTCTTAGCATTACCTGCGGTACCGCACCCATTGGTCATGTCCCCTACACACCTGACCACTATGTCTCTATGTTATGGGTGCGAACCCCTGTAAAAGTTAAAAAGGTGCAGGTAAATTCTTAAAAACTCACTTTGAGTCATTTCTGGAAGCTTCTAGAGGGAATCTTGAGCTGGCAAGTTTTCTCCTTGAGGGTTCATGCATCCCATTCCTTAAGGAGCTAACCCCTTAATGTGAGGAGTTTATCCCTTTGAAAGAGGACTCTATCCCTTCAATGGTGGACCTGTAACCTCCTTCCCTTGCACTATAAAATGAAGCATTGGGCTGGTTACTTGGGAGGTTGAAAGCTGAATATTTTTTAGGGTAAATGCTGCTGGAACTTAGTCTTCCTTATTGA
>APFE031509007.1:107504-127557 GCA_000404065.3 Pinus taeda | reverse complement strand
TTTTGATCTCATTTGGAAGAGAGTGAGGCTTGTCAAAGTAGAGGAGATTCTTGTTTGGACCCTGGGAAGAGCTTGTACAACATCAAGGCACCAAGGTTGTAATGTTCTTCTATTTCAAAGTTAATACAATCAAGTTTATTTTTCTCAATAAGCTGTGTTTTATGGTTTATTTCATGGATTCCTTGATCACCATGATGAACATGATTTATTATATTAGCTATGTAGGTGTTATTTGACGTGTGCTTGTTTTTGCTTGTAGGTTCTTAAAAAGGAAACTCTTTCAGACGATCAAAGCATGGCTGCCACAAACTAGCGTTAGAATTAAGGTAGGGTCTAAAACACCTCTTTAGTTTTTATTAATGAATGGTAATATGTTTAGAGAAAGATAGATTTGCTTGTCCTGCTTGTTGCTAGATATCAGTTGATACTAGGGAGATCGGTCTTGTCTGCAAGAACGATTTATCCGGCCAATAAATTGGTGACCATACTGGGGATCAAACCCAAAATCTCTGGTTTTTACAGGTTCCAACCGGGGTATCCACAAGAAGATCCTTGAAATGATAAAGTACTTCACTCTTCTTAAATGACAAAACCATCCTCATCTATTACAGACTTCGCACTTTAGGGGGCAATCTGTTGCACGAAAATTGTCACTTTGACATTCTGCAATCAATATGAGTCTATCACCACTCATACATTCCTCCTTTGCAAGTCTTAAACCTCAGTTCTTCATATCAAGCCTTGAAAATGAGAGAAAGACCTTAAAAATGTCTAAAACTCTAGTTTCGCACTTTCTCTTAGCATTACCTGCAGTTCCGCACCTATTGGTCATATCCCCTGTGCACGTGACCACTCTGTATCTGTGTTATGGGTGCGAACCCTTGTAAAAGTTAAAAAGGTGCAATTACATTCTTAAAAACTCACTTTGAGTCATTTCTGGAAGCTTCTAGAGGGAATCTTTAGCTGGCAAGTTCGCTCCTTGAGGGTTCATGCATCCCATTCCTTAAGGAGCTAACCCCTTGATGTGAGGAGCTTATCCCTTTGAAGGACTCTATCCCTTCAATGGTGGACTTGTAACCTCCTTCCCTTGCACTATAAAATGAAGCATTAGGCTGGTTACTTGGGAGGTTGAAAGCTAAATATTTTTTAGGGTAAATGTTGTTGGAACTTAGTCTTCCTTATTGAGCTTTTGAGAGGAAAGATCACATACCTTTTGATCTCAGCTGGAAGAGAGTGAGGCTTGTCGAAGTAGAGGATATTCTTGTTTGGACCCTGGGAAGAGCTTGTATAACATCAAGACACCAAGGTTGTAAAGTTCTTCTATTTCAAAGTTAATACAATCAAGTTTATTTTTCTCAATAAGCTGTGTTTTATGGTTTATTTCATGGATTCCTTGATCACCATGATGAACATGATTTATTATATTAGCTATGCAGGTGTTATTTGATGTGTGCTTGTTTGTGATTGCAGGCTCTTAAAAGGAAACTCTTTGAAGCTGTTGGAGCATGGCTGCCACAAACTAGTGTTGGACTAAAGGTAGGGTCTAAAACACCTCTTAGTTTTTATCAGTGAATCACAATATGTTTAGAGAAAGGTAGATTTGCTTGTCCTGCTTATTGCTAGATATCAGTTGATACTAGGGAGATCGGTCTTGTCCGCAAGAACGATTTATCCGGCCAACAGATAGGTGAACAGTTACCTAACCTATATAAATGTTTCATCATGCCCCATTGGAAGAGGAACTTAGGACTTGAGTTGAGGTGAGGATTAGATAGCTGATTAACACTTGATAGCTAGATCCACTCAGCCTGTGGCACCTAGTAGATGGAGCTGTAGGGAGGATATGGTTTTGTATTGGGGAATGTTATGAGAAGACCATGTTCCACTATTGGGTTTTGACCAACTACTAGTTATGTACTTGAAGTTACAGCAACATTAATAATATGTTCTATTTATTCGACACTGATTCCCATGCTTACTCATGGTGGTTGTATTTTCTCTCTGATACTTGACTATGTTTTTTTGTGGGCCATCATATACGCAATATTTTATGGATTGATTCATAGTGATTACATGTATGATTTCTTTCAAATTTGTGTTTACTTGTTCCTTTCCAAGTTAGTAATCTATTGCGAATTATTTTTCAATTAACTTATGGCATGTTCCTGTTTACTATATGTTCAATTGGGTTTCAGCTGACTGATCCCTCTCATCTCATACCTATTTTTACTATTGTTGAGACTCATTTGTATCCTTTTTTTTAGCTTTTCAATCTTGGGATGATTCTTGTTTCACTGTTTGGGCATTTCACCCTTGTCCCCACTCTGACACTTTATCATTTGATAGCTAAGAGTAGAAGCATTCATGGTGGAAACTGAGCCCACATACTAGAGGGGGCTCCTATCCCAAATGGTGTGTGGTCTAATTGAGTCTTCACACTGAGGAGACCCCCTTAGTTGTTGGCAGTACATTTCAGCGCAGCAACAGGTTGGTAGTTATTCTAGGAAATAGAGGACACGAATAGGGTAGAACACCAACTTGTGTTGTGTGATCAATAGATGGGTGCATTCCAACAACAGGTTGCCCCTTGATGATAAATAAGAAGAATAAAGAAAAATTCCCTTCTGGAGGAGGGAACCTAGTGTAAGATGGAGTGGGAGGTTGTAAATTTCCATATATACTGACATATGGACCAGATTGATGCTCCACTAAAGGTTGAGATGGAGAAAGAGGATAAAATTGTGCGTCACCCATTAAAGAAGTACCATATGGTATTCTAGAAGAGGATGACATGGGAGAAGTCCATGGACTAGATTTTTCACCAGAAAAGGTACCATATAAGGATTGGTAACTAGGTGGGATGGACAAACGACCATACCAATGTTTTTTCTAGTGAATTTACAAGCATGGAACTAACGGTAACATTGGTTGTCTCAGTCATGGTGGTAGATATGGGTTGAGAAGCCATTGTAGACTCAATCATGTTTGAACTTCTAAAAGGTTTTTGAGAGAAACTCAAAGGTGAGTTGAAAAGCGAAGAATCAAGTAGAGTTTGTATAGATGTATGAGGAGGAGGGAATTGATAGAGATGAATCCCTCTTAAATGAGTAGGGGTAGAAGGTTGAGGTCTTTCAGAGGAATATCCTCAATTCTCAAAAGACCATGTGGAAGTTGTTCACCATTAGTTCCAAGATATATGAGTTGTGGTTGAGTCAAAGACAGAGGAAGAGGAGAGGAAGGTCCTAGACTAACAAGTGTAATTAACTGAGGTGCCTCGGGTTATATAACCTTAGGTTTTAATGTTTATGATTCAAGATACAAAGGTTAATGACCTCAGGATAATAAAATTTCAGGTGCTTTTGTTTCTACTTTAGCA
The DNA here is from genome assembly GCA_000404065.3 of Pinus taeda. NCBI lineage: Eukaryota > Viridiplantae > Streptophyta > Pinopsida > Pinales > Pinaceae > Pinus > Pinus taeda. The sequence goes on along the minus strand of APFE031509007.1, from coordinate 124,181 downwards.
GACACACCAGCTATGTGGGAAGTGATCTCAAGTTTTGTACTCAAAGGAAGAGACAATTTTGGTTGATCAATTTAGGATGTAGATCCAGAAGGAATAGCTTCTGGGGTACTAGATTTGGTAGTTTGTGTCTTTTTCATCTTATGACAATTTATATGGGTTGCTTCAGGAGGTAAAGGAGGAAACCTTTGTGTCCTATGCAAATGACGGGGTTAAGGGGGTTTTTCTTCCATGATGGTTTAATGAATTTTAGAAATTAACAGCAAAAAAAATTAAAAAAGGGTAACTATGCATAAAGGTTTACCAAGCAACTATGAACTACAATATACAACCTTGTAGAACAAAGGAGTTACATATGGGAAGGAAATCTCCACGAATGTTTTGTTCGATGTATCATAGTGTACAAAACGGATGACTCAGTTACCTAAGGCGGGATAGCAACCTAGTGGGGACTTCCAAAATGTACCCAAAGGTACGTGGAAGTGCAATCCATAATAGTGTTGTCTAATGCATAATCGTACAATGATATTGTTCCCATATACTTTTCATGCATGAAGCATCATTCGATATACCCGAAGGTATGTGGAGAACGATCTGATACACTTATATATGTGGAAGAGGATATCACCCCTAGCATGCAACGCTGGAAAAAGATGAAAACTCCTATGCTTAAAGATGTCAAAACACATCTCTAGCCTAGACTTGTAAATGTTTGTGTTAATGTTCCAAATGCTCCTTAATATTGACTCTGTAAATTTTAAAGTTCTTATTGAATTAAGTTTTGGTTTTTAAGTTTCACCATGAATTTCACCTGAATATCCTATAATGCATTATAGCATGATAAAATGAAATATGTTATTTTCAATGAAAATATGTGTATGGAAGTAGAGAATTAGATATTAATGCCATTTACAAGATGTAACAAACAACATTCATTAAGTAAATTTCTCAAATGCAACAGTTCCAATTTGCAATTTCACAAAAATCCCTAAATGTAATGCAAAATGAAAAATCATGAGATTTTTCTTTTCAATCCTGTTAATCTTAAAATGAAATGAAAAACCACGATGCTTTCTAAATCCATGATGAGAGAAACCACACAAAATTATGACTGTAATATCAATTTATTCAAGAAATCAACGGTTAAGCAAAAGTTTGCAAAATACCTAATTGACAAGAACAAAGAAAAATCCAAACAAGTTCTTATCAAAGGCTAATAAAACCTAAATCAAACAAAGTGAAGGACATTCAGAGACAAGGACACACTCAAAGATAGGAGGAAAATAAGCTAGAATAAAACAAATCAAAGAGAAAGGAATGAAAATAAATTTTTTGCATCTTACATGAATCAACGCAAGTGAAGAACAAGCACCAATGCTTTGTAGTGCAAGTATAGAGAAGGATAAGGTGAACTGAAGCACTCTATCATTAGAATAGGGGGTGTGTTGAGGCATATTTAGCTAAATCATGACACAAAAAAGCAAGTGAGCTCAGAGAAGGTGTTTTCCTAGGGTCAATCAATATCTAAGTGAATCAATCAAGTTCACATCAAGAGGTTAAAAAGGTGCCAAGGTCAAGGAAGCCACTAAGGGAAGAATCATCTCCAGTAGAGTCACCAATTTGTTATGCAAGATTCTCATTATTGTGGACAAAAGTGAATTACCTAGGTCTAGTGGTCTAAACTAGAACATCAAAAGACAAAAAGCATGAAGTTTTCCTTAGAGAAGTTAGAGAATGGGAAAGAAGCCTACCAGGAATCAGAAGCAAACCTTCCTTTCCCCCTCGCTTGTAAGCACCAATTGTAGCTCAAAGTGCTATAATTAGAACCCACATACATGAATAAACCAAACAAAGGATCCACATCATCCACATAGCATAATCTAACGTCTTTATTCAATGAATCAACATGGCATTGAAATACATGAGTACAAACATAACATAACAAATATAGGAAACCATGACACTCTTTGTATTAATAGAAATAGGAGGGAGTTTATAAACATAAATAGTAGTTGATCTTGTATATGTCTCCCCAAGTTGAATTTTCCTTCCTTGTCACAAAATCAAACCTCAATATCAACCCTGATGCATGAGTATGATGACTCCTTTAGGTTCAAGAAAAGAGAATAAGGGAACTATCAATACCCAAAAGCCAACGCTGATGATATGGATGGCAGTAAATTTATAGGAGAGGAGTGGTAGTTTACCATTATGGGCTTGAGATCCACATATGATGGGAGGATGAGCTCAAGGGATAAGAGGTGAAGTCTCCAAGATAGGATCAGATAGCATTCAAGTTCCTTATCCATGGTAAATAGTTAAAACAACCTTGGAATCTTCTAGAAGAGGAAGCTTCAAAATAATTTTTTAATTTTCTTGAATTTCTAGAATTAGCACACCTATAGAAGGGAGAAACAAGTGCTAGCCAACATTGGTGCCTAAGGGAGCAACATGTGTTGAACGTAGGTGACCAAGAGGGTAGGGAGAGCTAGGGCTAAAAACATTGATTTTGAGCAATTGTTTTCAGAAACTCAAACTTTTTGGAGAGTTGATATGTAGGGATTTGTTAGGGGATGATGACAACATCTTCATGGATATTGATTGATCCTGTTTGTAGGCCTTTTGACCAGATGTGTCAAAATGGTTTTTCATGATTTATTTTTATTAATGATTTCATGCATTTGGTTGCTATTATAGTTTCTAAAATAAAGAATACACACACACACACACACACACACACACACACATATATATATATAGAGAGAGAGAGAGAGAGGTGTGTGTGCACGCGCGTGTGTGTGTGTGTATGTGTATTTTTTAAACATATTAATTCCATGTTTTTGTTACATATATTAATTTATGATTACACGATCATTAATGTGTGACATGGAAAGGACCTCCAAACCCTATTGGTGTGAAAGTGGCACCAAAAGTGTGGATGTGCCCCACAATGAAGCCATTGGTGTGGCATGATGAAATGGACTTGCAACCATGGACTGTGAGAAAAAGTCATTATGTAGTTTAAGATTTGGTTGTTCACCTATGATGCACTACGGAAAATGCATAAATAAGGGGAAATGAATGTAATACCCATGCCTATCCATTGTGATGTATATGTATGTACATGTGATATTGAGGCTAGTGTGCCTTTGTGAGTATGCACATGTTAGGTTAGTTGGTCGAGATATGAGTATGGTTAAGGATGGCATGCCTATGTAATGGGTTTGAGGACTGTGACATTTAGGTTGGTGAGATAGGGAGATATGAATTAGGATAGGATCCAAGGTTATAATGGAGGAATTCATAGCCTTATAAATGTGTTTATATATTTTTGGGGCCCAAGGATATGCGCCTTTGGGGAGCCTAGAATTAAAATTATGATGTAATTTGCACATTCTATTAATAAAATAAATCGTTGGATGTAGACTAGCTCCACGTAAAAGAGTATGCAAGTGCTCAACACTAGGGAAAATGGAAATACTTTTGATCTGAGGTTTTCCAGTGAAAAAGGCACTAAGGCATATGTGGCTATTGAGGGTGCCACATGGTAAGTGAGAGGCTTGCACATATAGTCTTCAATGTTTCCTAGAAAGGAAGTTATTAGGGGATGGAATTATCTGGTGATTCTATCATTCATGAAGAGGCATGGGATGGATACATTTTGGTGAGGCTTGGAGGATGTGGATTATGGATAGGGGCTAGAATAAACATATTCACTCTGGAATCCATGGAGTTCTAGCTGAACTTATTTTTATGAACAATCAGTGAGTCCATAGATCTCAGATTTGTAACCCACTAGGCATTGTTGGGTTCAACCTAGAAGGGTTCCTATAAGCCTCAAAGAGGAGCGAGACATCCTAGAAATCATAGGTCTGAGACTAGCCCTACCCAACAGTAAGGTGACCTAGAAGGTGGTGGCACCACCAATGGATTTCTAGGTGTAGAGAATGGCTGCATCACTTGGGTATTGTTTGGAGGGACCCTAAGCCTATGGTTGAAGGCTAAGGTTGATAGGTTTGGTACCTTGATCATATTTTGATGCCTTGTACTTAGTTTTGGATCACTCAAATACCCTATTTTTACCAACCTTTCACTTCACTTTCACTTCACTTTTAAACCATATTTCTCTTTCCCATACCCTTATATTAAACTATTTTCATGATTACATTGTGTTTAGACTTATTATTTTCCAATGCATCTGTTTAGTGTTTTTCAATGAATTTATGATTAAATTTTCAAAAATAACATTTTTTTCACTTATATATGAAAGTGGGACAAGTTTCATGATGTTTGTAGGTGTATTTTAAGACTCCATCAAAGTCATATTTGACCACCAAGCCTCAAATTCGAATTTATTCTTCAACCCCTTGAAGGTTTGATGAAGATTTGAAGATTCCCTCAATCATAATTCATGGAGAAGAATCATGGAAGTTTTGATAAGATTTCTTATGAAAGATATTAGATATCTGTGAGAGGATTTGTAGAGATGTTACTTGCTAAGTGTCAACACATGGTTGTAACCACATGAGACATTTGTGGATCTAGGAGAGATTTATGGATATCAAATCTTTGTTAGTTATCTCAAGTTTATGTATAAATAGGAGTGCCTCCTCCATTCAAAAGGGAGGATTCTTGGAGCATGTATCCAACTTATTATGGAATAGAATAAAGCTTCCTTTTATATAAATTTCCATTCTATAGTTTTAGATGTAAATTGCTTTAATGCGGTGTATGAATTTATGGAATAGTTTATCACTTTGCTCTTAGGAGAATTGAACTCACTCAAAATGGATCAAGGAAGAATTTTATTTCATTAGAATTAGTTTTAAATATTAGTTAGATTTATATGTTGGGTTATAATATTGATTTTTGATAGGTCATGTGAAACATTATGAAGAGAACTCCTATAAGGGAGCCTACTATTGTCCTACTTACAACAAATAAGTCATGTAACTCATATTAATGCATTCTATATGTTTATATGTTTTACTATTTTAATTAGGAATACTTGATAATTTTTATTTTTAATAGGTCTTGTGAAACTTTATGGAAGGACCTCCTGTAAGGGAGCTTGATGTTTTCTTGTTTACAACAACCAAGTTTGCTTAGATTAGAGTTAGTTGTCTGCTCCTGCATATATTTTGTTCGCATCATCACAAGCTGATGAGTATACTTTGTTGATAATTTAATGAAAGTAGTTTAATCAATTGAATTTCCCGACACTTAGTGTAAAGATAGGTGTTTGATGTGCGTTACTTGGCATATAGACTAGAGTTTAATATATGGTCGTTGGTGTTTGATGTACGTTACTTGGCATATAGACTAGAGTTTGATATATGGTCCTTGGTGTTTGATTTCCAATACTTGGTGTGTATACTAGAGTATGTTGTCTAGTAATCATTGTATAGGTTGTTTCCCATGGATTTGAGACCCTAGCTCAAGGGTGACTTATGATTGAGAGTTTTTGAACAACAAGGTCTATGGCTAGGTGGAACGTGGAAGGCCTATAACTAGTTAGTATTCTATTCAAATAAATGTTCATGTGCCACGTGTTGTATTTATTTTCTATTTTATAGTAAACCTTAGTTGTTATTTGATATTTTTCTGTATGAATTCCATTATGCATGATTTATCTGATATGTGTTTATTTTTTATTAAATGTGTGAATGAATGATGAATAATACATGGAAAATAATTATTGGGTATTTATGGAATTATGGATGTATTTATTTATTTTATACTTTAAGGAATTATTTCCAGGTACAGGTACATAGCATGGTAATACTAGTATAACTAAATTGACAAGTACATAGTGTAATAAAAGGGCACACATGACTAGTCATGGGCTAGTGTGGTCACAAGGGAAAGTAGGCTAGGGTTAGGTGTTTATATAAGGTTTTTGATGCTTCTACAAAGAAATTTGCGGTACCCAATTGTTGTTGTGTGGTCATTTTTCCTAACTAAGAGTTGTGGATGTTACACTATTAGGTCAAGAATTGAATTGATTTGACCCCTTATTTACCTCTACATAATGGGCCAATATACTTCTGCTCTATTTTAAAAAATATAGAAATAAAGTGATAGGTCCAAGAGGTGATCAAAAAATAGAACATATGAACAATTTCCTCATCTTACGAAAACCCAATTGTACTTGTGTAAAAGAAATATGGTACCTAGAAACTCTACATTAATTATCTAGCTCTGAACAAAATCATAGTTAGGAACTAGTACCTGATTCCCTCTATTGACAACCTTCTTGACCATCTCAAGGGGGTCAAGTACTTAATTAAGATTCATTTGAAATCTAGCTACCACCAAGTACCATAAGAACCAACTAATGTACAAAATAATTATATTCCTTGGAAGTTTGATTATACACAATGATCATAGACATATACAATTTATGCAGACACCTCTCGTGCTCATGACACCTCTAAGTAGCCAGATTTATACAAAAATGTCTCAAAATTTACTGCCACTTGACAAATGTTGAGGGCAAGAAAGAAAGTTCATGACTTCCACCTCCAGGGTTTTGTGCTACCTTGGTCACCTTTGTGTTCCTTCAAGTGAGCATGCCAAGTTGATCTAGGAGACACATCATAGTCAAGTGGCAAGGAACTTTGTTGTGGAGAATACAACGACAATACTGCAAAAGTATTTTTATTGGCTAAAACTTTGATAGAATGTTGGGAAGTATATCAAGTCATGCACTGCTTGTGCTATTTCCAAACCAACCATTAAGAATGAAGGTCTATACACCCCTTTGCCTACTCCTAACTAAAATTAGGAATCCATTTCTATGGATTATACGTCTGGCCTTAATTCTATTAAGCATGTAAATGACTTTGTATTTGTGGTTGTTAATAGATTTTATAACATAGTGATTCTAACTTCTTGTAAGAAGAGTATCACAATAGAAGATGTTGAAGACACTACCAAGCTCTTCAAGAATGAGCATGGGTACATTTTTGGAACCCACATACCATCATATCTGATAAAGATAATAGGTTCCTAAGAGAATTTAGGTTGAGCCTCTAGTCATTTTTAGACACCAAGCTTACCAAATCCACTGCCTTCCACCCCCATATTGATGGATAGATATAGGTTCTCAATAATATGATGATGCATATTTTGTGAATCTAAAACTCCAATCATCCATGCACATGGGATGAGAGTCTCCCCTATGTTCAGCATATCTACAAAAGAGATATCCATAGCTCAACTATCCACATCCCCTTTCAGGGGGGCTTAGGATTTCAACCATTGGGTCCCATTAATTTCACATGCCCCTTGCAACTAGATAGGTAGAATCTACACATGTCAAATCTAAAGATAAAAACTATACCAAGTTTATTGCACAAATTTAGTAGATTTTCTAGGAACTCCATGATATCTTGTATAAAACCAATATTAAGTACTAACAATGCCATGACCAACATTGAGTGCCACAAAAGTTTCAAGTTGGAGATAATATTTGGTTGCATTTGTAGAAGAAACACCTTGTAGTGGCCCATGTGAAGCTTTCACCACTTCACTATGGAACTTCACCATCACCAAGGTTGTGGGTGACAACTCTTTTGAGCTAAGAATCCCCGTTCCTTGGTCTTCATCTAATGTTCAATGTGGACCTCCTTCGGTCATCCTTTCCACCTTTTTTTGACACATTATAAATCACAAAGAAACTAATAATAACTCAGTTCAACCCAGATTAAGTTCAATAAGAAACGAATTTTTATATCGTTCTCACACAGATTAAGAGTGCTCGACAATAGAGGGTCAAATTGTATTAGGTTGTAAAAGTAAGCTAGCTCTTCTAGCAAGGAAAGTAGCTCAACAAGGACCAAGTTCAACAAAAGTTTCCCCATATAATGGAGTCTAAACATGATGAATACCATTTCTTCTGAAGAGGAAAGGATTGATCCTAGTAGATATCAGTAGCCACCCACCTATTCCACTAGCTCATAACACCATTTTATATTTTTATATTTTTTTCTACAATTTTTTTGGTCTTGAACTTTTTGAATCATTTTCAGGCCTTAAACAACACTTTTTGGCAAAACAGACACTAGGCACTCTATGATTACCAATTGCAGCCAAAAAATGTACTTCTTAGTTAGGCGTTTCCAATGGCCTACCAAGTGCCCGAAACAAATATCATATGCCAAATTTATGACTCCAATAAGTTGACATCCCAACTTACCCTATCAGGGCCCATAAGCCTTTTGGTGTTTCATCTCGTAGGGTTAGGTTTTTTTATGTTTATGGTTTTCCCATTGATTCTTATGATAAAATTCCTTTGAGCCTCATTCTAATAAATTCAAATGGAGGTGCATAGTTGTCACATCTCTTCATATAGATAAGCTACTACCATTTAAGCTAGTTTATTTTCATTATAAATTTTATATTGTTTTAGCATTTTCCATTTATTAATAGAAGTCAAGTTTCAGTGTATCTTTGTATTTTTATTACAAATATGTATATCATTTTTTTTCCCTTCATAAATTTATATCCGTACTAGAAAAAGAGGATGATTTTGTGTTAAATTTCTTTATTTTAAATGATGGATGTATGTTGAAAGTGAAACCATTGGAAACATCAATTCATTATCTCAAATAAGTTACCTTCTATAAGATATTTTTGATAAATTCTTGTTTTACTCACACTTTGAATAACTCATCTTCAATATCTTTTAAATGATAACCAACTTGATGTATTATGTCAAATTAGTCTTAATTTTTAATAATAAAATGAATTGACCATTTTTCAATTTGTTTCCTCAGGAAATCAATAAGTTGGTTAAATTCATTTCCCTAAATGACTCTTAGTACATCGACACATTCATGCATTTTCACCCTATTTAATAATATCACATCCATGATAATATTAGGTACCTCTAATTATTTCAAAACCTTGATAAACTTTAAAAACAAGTCACTTCACTTCATTTTAATGTTATCACCCTTGGAAATTAAGTCATGAGATGTTTTAATTCTATCTTTCTAGTAGTATTATTGATCTTTTTCTTAATTTATCTTTTTTGATACTAACTCTTAGAAGTAAAGGTGCTCTTTTACGAGTGTTGCAGACTATTTATAACACTTTTGACTGTATTACCCATGTTTCTTGTGAGGTAGATTAGTGTTTTATAAAGCACTTGGATCTTTATAAAAAACTTGTAGAGTATAAAAAAAAATGATTATCTACAACACCTCCAACTTGTTTGGCTAGAAATGTAGCACAATATCCAATGGAATTAACATGAGAAAAGAAAATACACTAAGGATCAAAATATTTAACTTCTTCTAGCTCATTTAAATTAAACACATCTATATAAGTACCATATTCATCAATTCTATAAATATTCTTAACGTTCAAATTTCCTAGTGAAATGAGAAGAGGTATAAGTTGATTTTTTATTTTTTCATTGAAAAAGTGAGCCCAATACCTATATTTTGACATAATTGTGCTAAAAGCAATTTTTGGTAGACACATATTGGGAGTACTAAGATCTTCCGTTCAAATCAAAATAGCAAAATGTATCAAATTTCTTATAGCCAGAACACCATGATCAAGAAAATAAGAGGAGGACTATGTCATGGATTTGTCTGCCTTGTAAAAATATAAATTATTCATTCAAAATAACATCACTCATAATAGGTTTCAAATGGACAATGATTACATTTTCCCTTCGTTTGTATATTTCCTTAAAACATGAAATTAGCCTATAGTAACAAAGGATTTCACATATTATTTGTTAGGAATGAGAGAAATGTGATTTTTATTCAGATAACCCATACATTTCCTGGAACTATGAGACTCTCTAAGTGCATGTAGGATGTCCTCTTTAATCAAGTCAGAAAAATCATGGTATAGAATTCTACCAACGATCCATTTGGACCTAGACTCTTTTCTTTATGAATGGTAGAAAGAGCATATGTAATTTCTTCCTTAGTGATTACAACATGCATTTTAGAATTCATATCCTCTATAATCATTTGAGAGGATAGATTAACCACTTCTAATATTTCCTCAACAAAATATCATGGAGGCTCAAAGAACATGTGACTAAAATAGTTTATTCCTTCATATCCAACATATAGGAATTAGTGTAGAGAAGAATTGTTACCTCAATAAATGTTCCAAATGGTATTAATATTTTTTGATAATTAACATAACTTTGGAAAATTTTCATGTTGTTTTCATCTTTCTTAATCCAAATAGCGCTGCTCCTCAAGAACACTCTAGTTCTACAAGCTTGAGTAATTCCTAAATAGTATCTTAAATCACATAATATGTGAGGGTTACACAATATCAAAAGAGTTATGGTCCTTTTTCTAGGAAGAAATCCTCAATATTTTATTTTCTCTTCCTCAAGGCCATTGATGACCTAGTCTTGAAACATTTTTCCCATATCTCTGTTTATGTACACACCTTCAAATTATTGTTCACAAAGTGTCACATATATGTCTTAGGAGATGCTCTTATGAGATTCTTCCACCATATTGTACTAATCCTATTTAAGTTTTAAAGGAGTTAAGGGATTTTTTACTCCATTTCCAATCATAATAATAATGTAAAGATGATCTGAGGATCCCCTAGATGAGACCCAAGTCTTGACAATATATTTTTTCATCATCCAATTGTTACTAATAAGATATATATCTAATCACTTTTTCATGGCCTCACCATAGATCCTAAAGTTCCTCTATGTAGGCATGAGTTTAACTGGCTTAGGGTCTAGTAGCTCATGATTCTTGAAAAGGGACTTAAAAAAAATCCTCGATAAGTTAGGTATGGACTTGAGGCCCCATACTTCTTGAAGAGACGACAAGAAAATATCACCTTAAGTAATAAGGAAAGGTGCATGCAACTTTCCATATTCCAAGATGTGATTCCAATAATCCTCCCCATATGAAAGTGGACCATATATATTTAAAATGTTGTAAAGTTTTCGAGGCCCCTTATCATCCAAAGAGATTGAGATGGACATGTAGTTATCGATGATGATAGAGTGTCGAAAGATAGGCTCCATCTAGTGACCAGATGCCATCTACATATAATGAGGAAAAATATTGATATTTTAGCTATTAACTAAGCCTTGAAATAACCATATCACTAGAAGACATAATCTCGTATAGAAAATGAGCATTTAGACATTGGCTCCAAATAATTCACCGAAGGTCCAATTTTCTACATGATCCCCTGACCCCCCAAAACGTTATTTAAGAGAATGACCACCGAGGAACTAGAGATCAAGCTTTCCCTACTCAAGAGGCCTGATAGATAGTGTCCTATTTTCCTATTTTTATTTCCTATAATTACTTTTTATGTTGCATGAATAATATGTCATTTGTGACCAACACAATTAACAAAGGGAGAATCCAAGGATAGGCCTTCCTCTAAGGCAAAATTGTAATTTTCCTTTACCTTTGAATGAAAAGCATATGGGGCCAAAAGAACATGAATCTCTCCTAAAAGGAGGCTAGGTGAAGTCTTTGCCACATTTTATGCTCCATGATTAGGGGCCATCATATCTAATTTATGACATGTAGGGTCAATTCCCCTAGGGTAGGGAGGGAAGGATGCACAAAAATATGACCAATGGGAGAATAATCTTCGACACTTCAACCTCAAAATGGTTGCGTGAAGGAGGATAAGGGGAAATGAGGACATACCAATCAAAAGGAACTTCTTTGTTGAATAGGGATGTAGTGAAAAGAGTTTTAATTCGGATGGTTTTCAATTTTTTGACAAGATACCACTTTCGATTATGATATGTTAGTCTATACCCACACATTCTTCTTCTACACAAATAGTGTAGGTGCCATACTAAATAGATGCAAGGCATGACTAGTTTTATGGATTTTGAAACAACAAAACAATAACTTCTTGTAATCAAATCACTTCGTTCATGCATGGTCATTGAAAACTAAATCAATTTCATGATACAAATCTTCTCTAATATCTATATATATCATGATCCAAGCCAAAAATAAGTCTATTGAGGAAAAATAATACAAATTGTAGCAAATAAAATGGCCTAAAATCTCCTCAATAGCTTGGAAATCCACCTTAGACCAAAAGACAAGTGGTGATCTTTGCAAAATGGCTCATGCCGATTTTATACAAGCAGGGCATGAATGAGGTCAAAGTCCACTAACCATCTCTAGAGAATGAGGCCAGAAGGTCCACAAGGCCAATTCTTAGAGCATATAATTTGGGTTTCCTTCCCCAAATTAAGCATAAAACATATCCAACCCCTTACAAGAATATGAAATGAAGGAGAGTAAAAGAGTACCAATACCTAGTGCTAAAAGAGACAAGAATTGAGAGCTTCCTAACATACTATATTTTCATATAAATTCACAACCAATGTCACTTCCATCATTCGCAATATATCCCTAAGCTTCACATATTTTCCAACCACCATATACACCTCACTCTATTTCAAATGGATACACCTTTGTGATCTTGTAGAGGAATGAGAACAAAGAGAGGGTGAGCTTGATTTTGCATAAGGAGAGATTATGTTATGCAATGAGGGAGAAAATAACTTTTCATCACAACTCGTGGAGGTATTATAATCTACACCATGTTTTACATTAATCTCCAACAATCCATCAAATGAAACCATATGATCCACTCTGGAGGAGAATTTAATGGATTGACCCAATCGATATGACATGTCGTCTCCTATGTCCTTGGTATATTTGAATCATTTGTTGCAGTGATCTTTCAAAATGCCACACAAATTTTGTGACATATATACTAATGGCCTTGCATCGTGAGTGGGATGTGGGAGGTGCACATTGTAATGGGGCACATTTCCCTACATAATTAAAACCACTTTGTAATAAAGTATCATCGAAAAGCACTCACTAAAAAAAAACCAGAAAAAAGCTAAACTACATGAGGAAAAAATAACTTACCAATAGGCCCATAATGGGACCTAGGGCTCATGGCCCTCATGTCTGTACCATTTAAAAAATAGAATCATTGGAATCTCTAAAAAAATATCATCAGTCAATTTTTTTAACCATTCATCAATTTAAATATTATGCCTAGTAATGAATTTTGTTACAACCAAAATCTTAAAATTAACCTTTGAATCAAAATATGGTGTTATGATTGTCACCACGTTTTAAAAGCTAAAATAGTAAATTTTTTTAGACAATTACCTTCATAATTAGTATCATTCCAATGAAATTCCTAAAATCAACCCTCAAATTGAATGGAAGACTCACTCGTAGCATTGACTATTTTGTAGAATTAAAATTGTTAATTTTTTAAATAATGACCTGGAAAACTAATATTATTTAAAATATTATTTTATAAATGGAAAACATTGAAAATCATGATAATAAAAATACTAATAGGAATTATATATGATTTTTTTAGCCCCAATGGTTAACTCAATTGGTTGAGTCATCATCGTTAAAGCACCTTTGTTATTGAGAGGTCACTCATTCCATTCTCTCGTCACCATCAGGGTCAAGCTCTATGGTTGAGTTGGTGATTTATTTGGTGATGTAATCTTTTGTTTAATATGATAATGTAATGAATCCAATGGCACACTTAGCCATAATACGAGATTTTTTTCTCTAATACCAAATTGTAACGCACCCAATTATAGCATGCTTCAAAATTGAAATCACATTCTTGAACCGATTTTTAGACTATAATATCATTTTACATCAACGAAGAGGCATGCAACAAAAAGTATTTCAAGAAAAACCATAGGGAAACATTTCTCACATTGGATAAAATTTATTGAGATATACCACATTAATTAATGAGAAGTAATAGAGTAAAAAAGATGAATAAAATGAACAAAAACTCTTATATTTACCAAATAACCACACCAATTAGCTACATGTGTTAGAGGTTCTACCTAACCATATAATCTATTAATCCAAATTTCTAAACAAAAAGTCACTCCCAAGTAGATACTATGAATCTGTAAGGATGGGTACCTAGGTCAGCTCTGATCACTCATAGGTAGTCAATTTCTCATATTTTTATAGTTTATTCAAGTATATGGATATCTAAACTTGTTATCTCTCTTTCCCCCTCACCTTGCACAACACAAAAAAAAAAAATCCCTTGTTGAAAATTGGCAACAAGAAACTACCAAAAATAGAAGTGCTAAAAATAGCACTACTAAAAATAGTAGTTTGGGAATTAGTGCTGGATTGGGCAATAGGGAATGAAAAATGGAAATGTCCCTCGTCTAAAATAGGAATTAAAATTCGAATTTGGTCTTACCAGCAGTTTGAATATTAATTAATTAATTCTCCATGAGTTAATTAGTTAAGGAAAATTAAACTTGAAGTCTTTGTGAGAACATGCAATAATTTCTCCACTGATTGGGGAATGTGTCCTTGATTCGTTCCACTGATTAAGGAATTAAGGATGATTTCTATATTGAAAGGATCAGTTGACTTAGTTTAGTTTAGTAAAGTTCAGTTATATTAATTTAACAAGTTGTTAAATTAATGAGATACAGTTTGTTGATGCTTGCATGCATGTGACAACTGTTATTTTCAGATAACTTAGTATTCTCTCATGGATAATTGATGCATGGTAGTTCAGTCAGAGACCCAGTTGAGATCAAATGAGGGAAAATGTACTATCAGATGCTAGGATCCTCCTTGTGAATATTCCTTGCATGCAGGAGGAACTTGAGTCCTTAAGGATTGTGTAGTTGGACCTGAGTTTGACAGTAGGTATGATTGGGGCCAATTCCCACATGTTATGTAATTGGACCCCTATCAAAATTGCACAAGGAAATAGGGGCTTGGAGGACTTGTGGCCTATATATTGAGGCATAGGTAGTCTATGAGCTACATCATCAGAGTAGAGAGAGAGCATGATAGCTTTTGAGCTTATTCTTTTTGTATGTTGTTGAGGATTTCCACTTGATTGATAATACAGAGATGGGGTTTTAGTTTGGTGTTTTTCTCGGATAAATTCTTCTGTGTTATGTGTGATTGGCTCCTTCTTATCAGTTATATGTGTTCATGCTTGATGTTTCTCATGTTCAATTAAACTTCTGCAAAGTTTATGGTAGATGTAGATTTAGTATTATGATTTAGTACATTACGTATATCAGCTTGATCTACAGGTGAAATTTCTACATGATATCTGTGAGCTAGCTGAATTGTAGAGAAAATTCTACATGGTATCAGAGAATAGGTGATCAAGGAAGAACAATATAGAAGAAGGGAGAAGTTGGAGTTTATGGTTTCTGAATATTGAATTGAGTTCTTATCACATCTATTTCATCGATGGTGTTCTATGGTTTGAGACTCGAATATGCCCTTGATGGAAGTTTGAATTATATAGCCTAGAAGGATCACATGGAGGTAGTATTAGAAGATAACGGTTCTAAGGACTTCATTGATCAAGAAGTCCCTAAGCCGACTCATGCTACTCAACTGGCAGAATGGAAGAAGTGTGTGGCTAGAGCTAGGAGAATCATCCTGGAGGGAGTTCGAGATCACATTGTCTCAAGCCTCCATGGGAAGGAGACTCTGTTTTCGATGTGGAAAACATTGAAAGATCTTTATCAGAATAGTAGTGATCAAAGGAAGCTGGCACTGAAGGACAAACTTCGAAATATCAAGTGTGAAAGTGGGGGCACGATCTCTATGTATCTGAACAAGCTCACCTCATGCAGGGATGAGCTTGCAAGTGTAGGGGTCGTGACATCTAATGATGACATGGTGATTCTAGCACTCCTTGGCCTTCCTAAGAGCTGGCACAGCTACCAGGACTCAGTTAATGGAAGGGAGAAACTGCCAGATTGGAAACGACTATGGTCGGATTTGATGCAGGAGGAGATCAGACGTAGCACCAGAGACGGTTCTTCATCCATGGAGGATGAAGAGAACTATGCCTTAATGATTAAGGCAAAGAAGGGGAAGGAGAAGGTTTCTCTTTCTGAATCCAGTTCTTCCCATTGTGGGAAGAAGGTTGACAAATCGAAAGTGCGATGCTTCCATTGTCATGAGGTGGGCCATTTTGTTACAAATTTTCCACTAAGGAAATCCAATAAGGGATCCGAGTAGGGATATGAAGGTGAGGCACTTTCTTCACATTTCGAGTTGGATTTCACACTCTTCGCATGCATGGTTTCATCGATGGTGGGAAGTGGTTGGTTTCTTGACAGTGGAGCTTCTTTCCACATGACCGGCGACAAGAGTTTATTCGGTACTTTGGAGGAGAAATATCTCTAGATACTCATAGCGATGGGTAATGATGAAAAGTATAGTGTCTCTAGTGTAGGCACAATTATTTTTCAGAGGGAGCATGGAGCTTGCCTTACCTTTACCGATGTCAAGTACGTACCAGGACTGAAGAGAAACTTGGTGTCGATCGCGATGCTAGAAGACAGAGGCTATGATGTAGTCTTCAATAAGGGAAAGGTTTTCCTTATACACATCATCACTAGATAGGTGAAGCAGATCGGTTCACGGGTCAAGAACCTATATGCTCTTGAGGTTCAAGATGCATGCAAAGCCTTGAGCAGTAAGGCAACTAATGGAGACTTGGTGGTTGAGAGGGAGGGTATATTACCTCTCAACATGCAGTGCCAGAAGAAGTCTCAGATGATTGTGGAGGAGCCATGATTGGTGCAACAGCTTCAGAAGGTTGTGGAGCAACCACAACTAGAGAAAC
>APFE031509007.1:60282-76357 GCA_000404065.3 Pinus taeda | reverse complement strand
GGAGCTACCCCATCCAAAAGAGGGGAGTATCCCATTAATGTTGGACCTGATTAACTTCCTCTAGAACACTATAAATACAGGCATTGGGCCAAAGGAGGAGAGGTTAAAAGCTGAACATTCCAAAGGGTAGATGCTGCTGGAATTAGGACTTCCTTGTAGAAGCTTGTGAGGAGAGATTACCATCCTTTCTTGTTTCATTTGGAAGTGGGTGAGCTTATCAAAGTAAAGGAAAACTCTTGCTGGACCCTGGGAGGAACTTGCACAACACCAAGGCTCAGGTTGTAATGGTTTCTTTTGTTTCCTATTAATACAAATAAGTCCATTCTTCTCAACAATTTGTTATTAATGAGTTGTTTCATATACTCCTTGGTCTGTATGTTGAATATGTTTTATTTTATGAGATATTCAGGTGCTATGTAATCGTTTGATTGTTAGTGAATGCAGGTTTCGAAGTGAAGGAGGAGCTCATATGGATCGACGAGGCTAGACTACTACAACAGCGTTGGACTACAGGTAGGATCTAAAACACTTGATTTCTCGTATGATAAATGCATGTTTAGAGAAGGATTGCTCTTAATTGTCTTGTTTGTCACTAGAAAGTCTTAGGCTTCTAGGGAGGTTGGTTTTGTCCGCAAGATTAACTCTCTCTGCATGACAGTTAGGTTCCAAAGCGTTTTTATGTTCATTGAAATTTATTTTGTAGTTGATATTTCTTAAGAAGTTTACCTTTAAGGTTGACGACGTGATGTAGATATACAATTCCTAAATATGCAATCTAAGATGATAAACAATTGTTTACTTTCTTTTTGGAATGAAAATCCTAGCTACTAAGGAAAGAGAAGTAAAATCCTTTCAACATAGAGCAGAGAGCAGACACTAAGATGCATTGTCCTAAATCAATTTCCGCATGCAGTTTAATGCAAATTCACATGCATGTATTTGTTTTCTACTCTCTTAATGTGTGAATGACAAAAAGAATGCTAAGTACATATCTGAACTATTTTTCTTTCAAAGTGACAATACTGACAATTTTTTCTTCAAAAACGAAAGGAAGACTAAGACGACACTTTGCGATTTCAAATTCAAAAAACAAAAGGAAGACTAAGATGACACTTTGCAATTTTGAATTCAAGAAATGAAAGGAATACCACTTTGTGATTTCGAATTCAAAAAACCAAAGGAAGGCTAAGACGACACTTTGCAATTTCAAATTTGAAAAATGAAAAGAAGACTAAGAGTGACACTTTCCATTTCGAATTTAAAATTTCTTTCGACACTTTAAATACTATTAATTCAAATCAAATACAATGGAAAAAGTGTAATCGACTATCAAAAAGAGGAAGACTCTTTTCTTTGACTGAAAATGACACTTGCGACACTTTCAAGTCAAAAGATGACAGTTCGATTAAGCTACTATTTGCAAAGGAGAACTATAAATGACAAAAAATACATAAAAGTATTCACAATTCTTTATCAATGGAGGCTAAATAATGCAAAGGAACGGAGTTTCAACAGTGATATATTGATCATAAACAGCAAAACTACTGAATAAAGCTGAAGACAATGAAGAAAAGACCAAAATCTTGAGGCAAAAATAGTCTCATCTAATCATCACACCTGTAACAAAGGGAAATAGGGATGCATCTCCCCTACAGGACACAGGAGGTGCGATGCATCTAGACTGCCAATGAGAGATAGTGCGATAGTCTAGGGACAAGACTAAGCTTGGTTTTTGCTCACAGTTTGCAGCGTAGTTCAAGGATTTAGGTTGAGCTAGTGATAGGCAGTAAACACAAAGCATAGGGGCTGATCTAATGAGGCTACTTGAGCTACCACCAGGGCACTTAGGATGTTTGCAAGTTAGATGTTCAGTTCATAAACTAACCCAGAGATTTACTGAAGCAGCATTGATCTACTTTGCAATTGCATAACAAAAGCAGTTCGAAGGCTAGCTAGCTTAACTTCAAGCTCCATCTATACTTTATAAAGCAAACAAATAGAAACAAGCAAACAAGCTATTCACTCCCCAACAGAGTCGCCATTTTGTTATCGGGAAAACTAGTGTCCATTCAGAGCTACTAGTCCCACTAAGATGGGTAGCTATCTTAGAAACAAACAAACTAAATTTACTTGTGTTTTTCTTTATGAGAAATAGATGAGAGAGAAGAAAAGAGTACCAACCTCAGTCTTTCGATTGGCTCCTTGCTTGTTTCCTCCCTCCCTTGACAGAGCTTTGCCACTCCTTCCTTACTTGTCCCACTTCAAAGAACACCTATAGAGTCAAAGCAGCATAATACCATTAAAGCATAGAGATCTATAACCATAAACAATATAGGATCAGATGTATATCAACCATACAAGTGCATATATCAATACAAGATTCAGAAATATACAAGAATATGGAGGAAAACGCAAATAACTTTATTGATAAAAGTAGTAGAAGAGAGGATTACAACCCATTGGTCAAACCCAGTGCCATCCTCCCAGCATGAAAGCCCTCTTCCATGAAAAGCTAGATCACCCAACACTATGATGTTTCACAGAGAAACCAACAACACTTCCTTGCAAAATACCAAATTCTAGCCTCTAGATCTCTAGGATGAGGGATCCATATATAGATATTTGAAGGTGGGTGAGTCAACTTCTGGGATTTTGATTAGTGTCATTTCTCTGATAGTTCTTGGTTCCACTTGGATATTTCATGATCTCTTACTCATCCCTGGGCGAATTCAGAGAGGCAAGTGTCGAATGAGTAGTTTCTAAAAGATTATTTGGGTTTCCACCTAGCCAACTACCTCTGCCATTTGTCTACTCTCACTCATCGCACCCTACAGAAGGGAGTTTTAGTATGCATCACACTTTGTGCATGTAGTAGGTGAGATGCATTGCACCCTTAGCACTGAGTAGTCTGTATGGTCCAGTTTTGACCCGTTTTGAGTAGTTTTTCAGGGAGAACTTCTGGGAGATGATGTAATTAGCTGACCTTATTCCTTTAGGGTATGAAACAACACTTTTAGGGGCTTAGAAGCCCTTGGTTTATGGACATATGATATTGGGGTTGCAGTGCCCAAATATGTCTATAACAATAAGTGTCCCAAGAAAACCAAAACACCTCACCTTTATGCTCTTTTCACTAAAAACCTCAATCCAGAATGTCATGATATTTGTTTTGTTGATTCTACTACTTCTCCTCCACAATCTAATGATATTATCCTTCTTCCCACTGATGAAGATAGTGATTCTTCTTCCACTACTTCTTCTGATTCATATATTGAACACCTTGCTCATCAATTTTGTCTTCTAGATCCACAAAATTGGGAGGTATATAAGGTCCCGATAATTCCTTTTGAAAATCCCCAATATCCAAGCTTTGAAGAATACTCCCAAAATCTTCAAACTCCCAGGCCACAATATGATATGTTCATGTTCACTATTACCAAACATAAAAGTACTGAATAAAGATTAGAAGAAATCCATCAAAAGCTAGGCACTCCTCCTGATTGGAAAGTACAAGAAATGATTGTATTAAGAGCTGAAACAGATCTGCTCATAGAGAAAGTGGATAGGAATACTTCTCAACAACTTGAGAGTTCCTTTATCTCTCCCTACAAGTAAATTCCATTTGTTTACAATCCTTCTAATCTCTATTCTGGCCCATACAAGAATTATGATAAACAACAATTTAGAAGAGATAAAAATTCTCTTTTACTAGTCTAGATTGAATAACAAAATAAAATAGCTAAAGAATCTATAGAAACGGTTAAAGAGATTTTAAGACTACTAAAATCCATCTGATTAGAAGAAATTGTCTCCTCAGATGAAGAAATGTCTAGGGCCTATGATGAAATCGAGACAGATCTAACCTACAAAGCAGGCTACAGAAGAAAAAAAGAAGGGATTGAACTTAAAGAGGAAGGACCTAGATCTAATGAAGATATCATAATAGGCCTTGAACAAGCACATCCCACATTATTCTATGTAGGAGTTAAGTTCTTCATAAAAGTTTGGATTCATCTAAATAATAGAAAGCCACATTAGATAGATTGTCTGGTAGACACTCGGACACAACTTAATCTGATGAAGAAACAGGTCATCCTTGCATATCTATGGAAAGAAACGAGATTCAAAGGAATTGTTGTAAATAAGACTAAAGTAATTGTTTTTTGTGAAACTAATCCATTATGAATATAAATTGAAGGGAAGACAGTAGAAGTTGTATTTTATGGCGTACATGAAATTGCACATGACTGTATCTTAGGATATGATTTTATTAATATGGTTAGCTCAGTTACTTTTCATGTAAAAAGGCATGAGTTGATATTCCATATAGATAATCAACAAGTTTAGACACCAATGATAGAGATGGTTTCTGTAAGAGTAAAATTGCTGAAGAAAAGGAAAAACAAAACAAGTTTGTGTACTCTTTAACACCCATGGTCGAACAAGATAAAATGGAACATAACATCTACTATGCAAAGTTACTGCATTCAGAAAATTTTCTTAAAGATATCTCGAGAAATATAAGAGAATATTGCATTTTTGAATCCCCTAATGCTTTATGGCATAGGGAGAAATATTTTGTAAATCTTCCATATGATAATTTGTCAAAAGTTATTCCCAGAGGGCTTATGTGGCCTTAATGAGTCATTTAGAAATTAAAATATGTCAAGATGAAATAAAAGGTCTTCTAACAAAAGGTCTTATTGAACCATCCAAGAGTGCTTGGGCTTGCAGAGGTTTTTATGTTAATAAGCACTCAGAACAAAAGAGAGGAAAGCTAAGATTAGTGTTGAATTACAAGCCACTAAACAAAGTTCTTCGTCCAATTAGGTATCCACTACCTATTAAGGCTTCCTTACTCCAAAAAATTAAATGGAAGGTAACATTCAATATATTTGATTTAAAATCTAGATTTTATCAAATTGGTATTACACCAGAAGACCGACATAATTTTTTTTTGTTTTACCCCATGGACAATACCAATGGATAGTAATGCCATTTGGATTGAACAATGCCCCATGAGAATTCCAAAAAATAATGGAAGATATTTTCAAATATCACCCCTCGATAATAGTTTATACTGATGACATTCTAATTCGTTCCAAACATTTCCAAGAACATCTCAAACATTTGCATAAATTTTATGATCTTGTATATCAACATGGCTTGGTAATTCTTGCAACTAAAATGGAGAGAGGAAAAACAAAGATTGAATTTCTAGGATATAGAATAGCTAAAGGGCATATTCTTCTCGAAGAACATGTCCTGGAAATCTTCAAGAACTATTCAGACAAGATCTTAGATAAAACACAATTACAGAGGTTTTTAGGAACCTTGAATTATATCAGACCATTTTATAAAGGGAAGGCCTCTGACATACATATTTTGCAACAAAGGCTTAAGAAAAATCATCCAGCATGGTTAGAAAAATGGCAACAACAGTAAAGAATATTAAGCAAAAGGTTCAATCCTTACCCCTTCTCTCTACCAACTGAAAGGAAAAATATATAATAAAGATTGATGCATCACAAGAAGCATGGGGAGGAGCATTAATAGAAGAGATTGAGGGAAAATAAGAAATTTGTGGTTATGCATCTGGAACTTTCAGAGGAGCAGAATTAAATTATCCATCTAGCCATAAAGAATTGCTAGTTGTTAAGAAGAACATTTTACATTTCAAACTGTTTATGAAGCCTATTATATTCACAATCAGGACAAATTAAAAGATTTTGGAAGGAATGTTGAAGAACAATAACTTATTGACAAACAACCATACCCATGTATAGAAATGGGTTGTTTGGTTAGAAAAGATTGATTTTGATATTGTACATAAGCCATGATATTTGAATTGTATAACATATATGTGGGCTAGAAGAGCCCATCATAAAATTGACATATCTTTGTTCATGCTATCTAGTGCAAAAATGAAAAAGGTAAAATGAGAAGATTTTAAATGCAGAAGACATTTTGTTTTCTCTACTACTAAATCTAATCCAAAAGAATACATGGACTATAAGCTTGTCTAAGAAAGTCTTTCCAGTCCCTTAAATAGAAATATCTTAGAAAAATTGGAAACAAAGGCATTTTGGTAAATCAACAATGCATACAGTTGACTGGTTAGAGAAAAACATGGAGTTTGAAATTTGGATTAATGAAGAAGATAGTGAGTGTTATTGTGATCTAGGCTTTGACACAATGAATGGTACCACTTATTCTCTAATCCTTCAAATGGTTAGGGAAAAAGAAATGCTCATAATTTGTGCAGAACTGATAATATGATAAGGCATCCATGCACTGGTTGGATTGAAAATTTTCTTGATAAATTTTGTCCGAGAGAATTCTCGGTATAAAGATGCAACAATTTCATCCTACACTTGCAGACAGATATGAATGCAACAACCCAAAAAGAATTATGGTTTAAATTTAAACTCAATCATCTTGGTGGGAAAATCACACCACTAAAGTCTTTAAAATATATCCAATATAAAAATATTGTCATAAATCCTAAAGGAAAAGTGGTTGGGACTGCAATAGAAGTCGAAGAGGTAAACCTGCAAGTGGAATCACTCTTCCAAGGGGAATTTGTTTGTGACCCTTGCCCCCTCATGAAAGGATCCAATGTTGAACAATGTTTTCCAGAGAATCTTTACCCAATCCGAGACAACAACACAGAACCAACAAGTGCAGATCCTCCAAGACCAAGTATTCATGCTAATTATTCTTCTGATTCTGATAAACCCATAGGGTGCTCATGTGGAGAACCCATGTGTGTTTGTTTCACTGACGAGTGGTAAATTTGTACCTTGTGGCACTGGCTAACTCATGTGGAGTCAATCTCTTCCTGTGGATTTTCAGCAAAAGCATCCACTGTATCCTATTTAAAGGTTCTGTGGGATTTCTAAAATCTACACTGTGTAAGATCTTACCAGACGAATCTATGAGACTCGAAGAACTTCCTCAATTAACCCACATCTTAGAGAATCCACAAAAAAGCATGACCTATAATATCTACTTTTAGAATGATTCTCTTGTATCTTGTTAGATATTCAAAGCCCGAGGAGATGCCTTATGCTCCCACAAAGAATTGTAAATAAGGGAATAGAAGCCTCTTCTCCTCATTCAGAGTCAAAGTCAATCTTGAGTTTGCTCTTGCCCCGCAACCATGCTTAGTGCAATCATGTATGCATTTTGAGTAAATTCAAAGACCAGTCTTAGTTCAGAGTTCGACAAGCATCCACATGTACATGAGAGTGCATGGTGAACCTAAAGTAACGAGGCTCTTACCATCGTTAGTCTATATTTATCTTCTACAAAATCTATAATATTAGTCTTCAATTATGATGGTTGTTGCCAATTGAATGTTTAACTCATATAAGCATGGGCGAAAAATCTAAGAGTCCTCATGGTATAATAAAGCAATTAATATTTAATAGAAATAAACATTTACATTCAAATGTTTATTTTTACTAGTTGGCTTTTGAGCGGATTATTACACGAAATATATATATGTATACGGAAGTCTTGGAAAGTAATTAATATAATATTCTTTTCATTGAATTCAAAACTGTTCCTAAAATTCATTAGAAGTTATTGTTTTTCATTATAATATTCTTCTTCGTTGAATTCAAAGCTATTCCTAATACTTATTAGTTTTGCATTTCTTACTTGGAAGTTTTGTATTTTTCCATGGGCTGTAATCCAATGGGTCATTGGAAAGGCCAGTAGCGAAATCAACACTTGACCCGAAAGGTGAAGGATGACCGTATTTTCCAACGAAACAGGACTTCGTGCCGAGTACTATGACCACGCGGAGAAAGGAAGAATTTGAACGAAAACTGTTCATAAAATAGACTACCTCCATTTTCGCGTGGACCAGTCTCTCGTCGTTGCATTTCCATTCCGGTCAAGCATCTTTTGAACTTCCATTGAGTCAACTTTATAAATGGGGATTAGATATTTTATCAAAGTTAATTCAACGCTTATGGGATACGGATTATGAGTTGTTTATAATGTGATTTTTTGGAGATTCCGGTGACAGAATCCGGCGGAAGAAATTGAGGTTAAATCTTGATTTGTTGCAGTTAAAATGGTTTTTTAATTGCATATTTGGATTCAGCACCCTGGAAAACCCCTGGGATGCTTTGATTGTGCAGAAACTAGCTATCAAACTTGCGATTCCAATAAATTGTTGCCGGATTTTGACCCGAAAAACCCACCGGAAAGGCTTTCAAAAGGTCGCATTCTAGACAACTGCTATGGATTATGGCAAGGGCTAATGAACCTGCTATAGGCTATTAAATGCTTGTTTAGCTGTAAGTTGGATAGCCCAATAACACACACTCGTTTGGTGATTGGATAAATAAAAAATAAGAGTGTGTGTTATCGGGCTATCGAGCTTACAGCTAAACAAGCATTTAATGCCCTATGGCAGGCTTGTTAGCCCTTGTCATATGGATTATGACGAATTATAAGCTCAACTTTCTGAATTCCCGAAAGCTATAGTGATTATGATAAACAATAAATGATACTTTAATATTTTATTTAATAAACCTAATTTAAAAAATAATATAAACAATTAATTTAATATTTTTCTGTCCGTTTTTAGCCTCTCATTTTAGTGAATTTTCATGTTTGAAGGTTGTTTAATAATAAGGTTTTAATTCCAACTACTTGTTAGGTGTCAAAATCGTTTTTCTAGGTGTTCCAACTTAGTTTGAGTTAGTTGAGGTTAAGTCGAGTTTAACTCCAGTGATTTATTAGTGATGTTTCCAATGTAATTTTATTTAAATGGTTTGTAATACTTAGAAGAGTAAATCTATGCCCCACATTTTGTTCTCTTCAATTTTTGTCATGGTATCACAGCCTGTGTAAGACTTCTTAAGAGGAATAGAAAGAGAGACAAGTTCTCATAAGACTCTATGAGAGAGAGGCAAAGTAAGTGAAGAAAAAGCGTAAACCTCTTTGAGAGAGCAACAGAAAATCAAAGAAGCCTGGGAAGAAGCAGCAAGAGAACCAAGAAGCCAGCGATAGCAAGGCGATGGGGAAACTGATTGAAAAATATTCAATATGAAATCCGATATTTTTTTCAGAAAATTTTTGGTGTATTATGCACTTACATCATTGAAGAGAGCGTACTAAAGCAACGCAGAATTTCGTAGAATGCGTTAGCGTTACTAACGCTCAACACCATGGCGAGAAAAGACGAAGCGTTAACGTACCAAAATCCGAAATGTCAAAATTCCGCAGCCACCATTCTCTTTGAAAAGTAAAGCGAAATGCGTAAGTTTTGGTCTCCAACGAAATCTGGTTTGATATTCCAAGGCGAACGGCCAAAGGTATTTATTTTAATTACGTTGAAAGCACGTTACATTCTCGTCCATGGTTCTTAATTTGAAGTGCGATGGTATTATTTTGAAAAGGGAATTATATTGTGTAAAAGAGGGTTTTTTTCAAAAGAGGGAATTAAAAAAAATATATTTGAAAATTCTTTTTTGAATGAAAGGAAGGGTTTCATTTGAATTTTTGTGAAGTTTTTTAGAGAATGTTCACTCAAGAGGCATAGTCGCTATATTTCAAGTTTGATTTTTTTGTTGAATCTTATTCTGTCAGCGATAAAATGGGAAAAGCCAAGAGGCTAAGAAGGTCAAAGCAACAACATAATATGTTTGAGATCTTTTTAGATTTGGAAGTTAAGAGGCAAAATGATGTCTTTGCATTGAAATGCATAAAAGAATTTGTTGATGACAACATTCTTCCCCTGATTTCAGAAGCCAAAACAGCCAAGGAGGTTTGGGATACTCTTATGAGATGTTTTGGTCCAAGGTGGAGTTTTGAAAATGAATATGAAAGTGGATCTATAGCAGCAAATCTACATCTAGATGAATGGATTGTTGAAACCCATTGTGCTCAGTCACACGTGGATGATGTTTGTGAAGAAGTCACAGAAGCAAAAGAGAAGGATATGTAGATGCTCAAGAACCCCACTGTGCACAACCATAGGTGGAGGCAAATTTGGTGAATCCAGCAATAGAGCTTGCTGATGGAAGCTTTGTAAATCCAGCAACAAAGCTTGCTGATGAAAGTTTGGTGAATCCACCAACAGAGCTTGTTGAGTACAATGAAGCTGCCATTGGAGCACTCGATACTATGGTTAATCCAACAAAGAATATTGTTGGTGTAAAATTTGATGAAGAATTGTTGGCTGATGATGAATGGTTGTAGGTGATGCGACCAAAACCTCATATTGACATGATGCCATTTGAAACATTTTGACACAATAAAATAAAAATAGAAATAGTTGTATGGAACAAATGGTATTAGTGCGGGATATTAGTTATTTGAAGAGGAAAATTGAACTAACCTAGATTCATCTAAACTTTTGATTTGTCACGGGTAGAGATTAATCAAATCTAATGGGGGTTAAAAGAGATTTGATCCATCTATACTCTTTATAGATATAATTTAAGATGGATGAGATTGATCAAATATCTTGGTAGTTAAAATAGATTTGATCTCTCTATACTCTTTGTAGATACGAATTAAGATGGATCTAGGATGATTTATATTAATTTCATGTCAAACAATAACAATTTGGAGATATTGACCTCATATAAATATCTTGAAATTGATTTTTATTACAAATTAAAATGTAACTATTGATAAAATTTATTATAAATTTAAAAATAATTGTAAATGTCCTTTCTAATTTATAATCTTAATGAATCCTCATTGGGATTTGACTCATAAAATCTATGGAGATCTACTGTTAGGTCCCTATACTACTAGTTTAACCCCTTATTGTTATTAGTGAAAACCCCTTATTATATTGTTGTGCCCATGTAGTCCCCATATTGTTATTATTGTGCCCCATAGATGCCCACTATTGTTATTATTGTGCCCTTACATTATTACTGTTATGTTGGCTCTAATTATATTATGACCCTTTAGACTCCTATATATAGAAAAGAGGTCTTGTCATTTGTATCATCCAAGAATTGTTCATTTGTGTAATGTAAAGGAGGTTTCCCCCTCGAAGAGGCTGATTTCTAATGTGTTGATCTATCTTTTCTATCTTTTTGTGAGTTGGTTTCATAACATTTGGTATCAGAGCTTTGGATTCTAGGGTTTCGCTGCTCCAAACAGGCCATCGTGGCATTTTCGCTATAACGTTTTCTCTATGAAGTTTCAGAAGATAAAAATCAAACCCATATGCATAAATCGGTTTGATCCTCAGGTCCAAATTTCAAATCTTGTCTCGCTACATTTTCAGAGATATGATCTAAGGAAGTTAGGGATTTTGCAAGCTCCATAATTCCATATCAAATAGGTCATCGTGGCATGTTCCCTATAACTTTTTTTCTACAAAGGTTCAGACTCTAAAATTAAAACCCATTTGAGCCGAAATATTTCTTAAGCTTGGGTCTGAATTTCAAATCTTATACCGCTATATTTTCGAAGATATGGTCCAAGGAAGATAGGTTTTCTGTAAGCTCCTGAATTACATCCCAAACAGGTGACCTTGGGAAAATCGTCATAAATTTCGCTCTGAGTATTAGATTTAAATTTCGTAAGAAGTTATAGAAAGAGGATGGCCTATAGTTTTTTGGATATCCGTTTCAGGTCCAAAGGTCGAAACAGTGACACATGACACTTCATACAAGTTCTCTCTACTTAAAAAGTATATAATGAGGTCATCTTGGGAGATTGGGCATAACTCTTTCTTGGAGAATCCAATTTCGATCAGAATGGTGGAATTCGAAAGAGGACTCAGAGTGCTACCACAGCACACAATTTCAGAAATGGGAGATCCAAAATTACATAGTTATATTCATTTCAAGATCGAGCTCCTAAAATAAAAAAAATGATATGAGGAAGTTTGATGGCAAGGATTCGGTAAATTGGACTACAGATGGAGAAATATTTTGATCTACATGATGGGAAACTGTTACAAAAGGTAAGTATTGCATCTTTATATTTAGAACCAAATTAGTTTGTATGGTATAGAGAACTTTGTTCTCGTAAAGCACTTGTCACCTGGTGAATTTTCACGGAGGAAATGATAGCTCATTATGAAGAGACAAAGAGAAACACCTTCTTTAGCCAACTGATAAATCTCAAACAAAAGGGTTCAATGGCAGACCACATTGAGGGATTTCAAAAATTGAATATAAGGGTAAATGATATTCTGAGAAGTAGAGGATCAATGTCTTCATAGGGACTTTAAAAGATAACATCCAACATGAGGTTTGCCTTTGGGAATCTGATTCATTGGAGAAGGCATACAGGTTGGCAAGAAAATTGGAAAGAAAAATTATGGCAATAAGGAAGTCTACCACTCATATATATAAAGATGCAAGTGTTGTTTCTCCTAACCCTCCACAACCTACAAGGTTGACACCACAACAATTGGAAGAAAAAAGAGCAAAATGGCTTTGTTACAATTGTGATAGAAAATACATCAAAGGTCATAAGTGTGCTGAGAAGAAATTATTTTACATAGATTATGAGAGGAGGAAGAAAATGATCAAGAAACATCAAAAGAAGAGGATATACACTAGGAACCAACCTTAGAGAAAGAAGAAATGAATCTGACCATATCTTGTACTACATTGACAAGAATTACCACTCCTCAAACTCTTAATATAGAAGGACATATCAAGAAGAAGAAGGTTCAAGTAGTGAAATATTAGGAAGAAAAGAATCAAGAAACTTCAAAAGAAGAGGATATACACCATGAACCAACCCTAGAGAAAGAATAAATGAATCCGACCATATCTTGTAATGCACTAGCAAGGATTACCACTCCTCAAACTCTCAAGATAGAAGGGCATATGAAGAAGAAAAAGGTAATAGTGTTGATTGATTTGGGTAGTACCATAATTTTATTCATTGTAAGATAGTCAAGGAATTGAATTTATTCCTATATCCAACACCAGAGTATCGAGTAATGGTTGCAAATGGAAGAACCATAAATTGCTCTAGAAAGTGCCATAATATCAATCTATCCATGGGAGAGTATGTCTTGAATAGTCCAATGCTTTCCATTCCAACGGGTGGTGCAGATGTTGTACTAAGAGTCCAATGGCTACAATCTTCAGGTACGACATATTTTAATTTTCAAGAACTTTTCTTCAAATTTTTTTAGGAAGGAAGGGAAGTTGAACTAAGGGGTATTGAAGGGAAATCGGGAGAGATAATTAGCTCTAACAACATGACAAAGCTTCTAAAGGAAGGACAACGGGGTGTAACTGCAGAATTATGTTCACTAAAGGTTCCCACATCGAAATCATCTATTTCTCCAGATCTCCAAAACTTTTTGGATAATCATTCCAATGTATTTGAGATTACCAAAGGCCTCCCACCTATTCGTGATCAGGATCATGCTATTCATTTGATTCCAGGAAGTGTTCCTCCAAACATTAGGCCTTACAGATATTCCTATGCCCAAAAGAGTGAAATTGAACGTATGGTTGTAGAAATGCTAGAGGCTGGTATAATTCAACCTAGTTAAAGTTCTTTCTCTACTCCAATAGTATTGGTGCACAAGAAGGATGGGTCATGGCACATGTGTTTGGATTATAGGGAGCTCAAAAAGCTCACTATTAAAGATAAGTTTCCGGATTATGGGTCATGGCGCATGTGTCATTGATGAATTATTGGATGAATTGCATGGATTAATTTACTTCACCAAGTTGGATGTTCCTTCAGGATATCATCAAATCAGAATGAAGATTGAAGACATTCCAAAAACAACGTTATTGAAGAAAGATGCATTTTCATGGACTCTAGAAGCAATGAAGGCTTTTGAACATCTTAGAGAGGTAATGTGTCAAGCACCGGTCTTAGCTACGCCACACTTTACAAAAACCTTTGTTCCGGAATGTGATGCCCCAAGAAATGGAATTGGTGATGTTTTAACGCAAGAAGAAAGGCCCATTGCTTTTGAAAGTTGTCCAATCAAAGGAAGTATTTACACAATGTTATTTATGAGAAGGAAATGTTAACAAGACTACATGAACTTGAGAAATGGCAACCTTACCTAATGAGAAGATCCCAGTTCAAACAATATTTCCAGAACTTGACGAGGAAGGAAAAATCATATTGGAACCTAAAGCAGTCATAGAAACAAGAATCTAACAGCTACGAAATCGATCAACTTCAGAGTATCTCATCAAGTGGAAGAACTTACACGCTAAAGATTCCACTTGGGAGGACAAGAATTTTATACAGAAGAATCCAGAACAACTCAAGCGTTGGGGACAACACTTTTTGAAGGAGAGGGCATGTTAGGTCCCTATACTACTAGTTTAACCCCTTATTGTTATTAGTGCAACCCCATTATTATATTGTTGAGCCCATGTAGTCCCCATATTGTTATTATTGTGCCACATAAAAGCCCACTATTGTTATTATTGTGCCCTTACATTATTACTGTTA
This sequence comes from Pinus taeda, assembly GCA_000404065.3. Taxonomy (NCBI): domain Eukaryota; kingdom Viridiplantae; phylum Streptophyta; class Pinopsida; order Pinales; family Pinaceae; genus Pinus; species Pinus taeda. The sequence goes on along the minus strand of APFE031509007.1, from coordinate 61,921 downwards.
TGTCGGCTCTGATTATATTATGACCCCTTAGACTCCTACATATAGAAAGGAGGCCTTGTCATTTGTATCATCCAAGAATTGTTCATTTGTGTAATGTAAAGGAGGTTTCCCCCTCAAAGAGGCTGATTTCGAAGGTGTTGATCTATCTTTTCTATCTTTTTGTGAGCTGGTTTCATAACATCTACATACTCTCATCCCTTTTGGATCTGAATCTTAGAGTTCTTAAAAGTAATACATGATGATGGTGATGATTAACATCCACTAAGACTAATATGGTCTATCAGAATTTAATAACAAGAATAAACTAATTGTAATTCTCTAGAATCTTATTTCTATGCTAAAAAAGAAGGGAAAGAAGCGCCCCAAGATCACTATAGTTGGGATGACTTAACAAGTCAAAAAGATTGGAAGTGTGACAGATGTTAAGGAAATGAGAGCGGATGTGACTAAAGACCAAATACTCTAAAATAAATTGTTTTTCATCCTCTACCCTCTTAGTATCACAAAGCTGAACAATTCTGACTTTAAGAAGAAGAATAAACTAATTGTAATTCTTTAGAATCTTATTTCTATGCTAAAAAAGAAGGGAAAGAAGGCCCCCAAGATCACTATAGTTGAGATCACTTAACAAGTCAAGAAGATTGGAAGTGTGGCAGATGTTAGGGAAATGAGAGCGGATGTGAGTAAGGGCCAAACGTTATAAAAGAAAGTGTTTTTCATCCTCCACCCTCTTAGTATCACAAAGATGATTGAGTAGACCACCATCCGTTTTCACTTCGAAGCTCATGAAGTTCTAATCTTAGTGATGTTCATCTTTTTCTTCGGGCTAGCCATAATAGAAAAAATAATTCTAGTCCTAACTATTAAAACTATTTAAATTATATTTTTTTTTTAACCTTTCAATTATTAAATAATATATTTTTTTTAATAATTAAAAAAAAATCAAAAACTTTTAAAAATCTAAAGGTTAGATTAAAAAAAAAATTAATGTTGAGGTGGTCAGTATTTTCTGGTTATTGAAGAAAATGCAGCCGTATGACAAGACATTGCTGCCAAGAAGAATACAATGCGATGATGAGTCTCCGTCTAGGTAGTGCACAGAAAAAATGAAACTTGGGTAACAGAGACCGATCAAGTTAATGGTTATGGAACACAAATCAGAGTGGTCAACAGATTACTTCTTGCAAGTTTGGGGCGAACATGTGAAGAGGGATTTTATTGAATTTTTTTTAGTGTTAAATTTTTTGTATGTCATTTCTATCTAAAGATTTTGTTTAATTTATCTATATAGTTAAAAATATTAAATTAAAAAAAAAGTTAAATATTTATCTTTAAAACTTATTAGTCAGGACATTTTAGGTTCATTTGAGGTTTTTTATTATTGTCAAAGTTGAAATTTACCCTGTTTGAAAGTTTTTAAAAATCTTTGAGTAGGAATCCAATTTGAAATTTTTATGGGCTTGCTATTTCCTCTTTAAAAAACCTAAAGTAATTATTGACAGTTATTTTACAATAAAAAATGATTTCCATCCCCAAGTGAGAATAAGTATTCATGTTATATATTATTAATATTATTATCTTTGCTTGCAAATTAGAAATATTACAATTAGAGATATTGTATTAAGTTTTTGATCAAACC